>JXWZ01012613.1:0-13327 GCA_000956215.1 Anopheles farauti No. 4
GAAAAAGTGTCGCCACGAGAGGTTCTTCTAGAAATGTTCGGATTCATTAATCTTGTGAAAACACCGTTCGTGTTTTGACCTGAAGACAACATGATCATTATATCGTGAATATCATCAAATAGAGTCCCATTTCTACCCATTGTAAACGAATTCCAACACAGAATGGTTATATTTTCCTACACTTTGTTTTATTTTTTGAGCTCGTCCTTATCGTTGTTCTTTCCCTACGGAACACAAAGCATCTTCTATTTACATCGACTATCGACTTAAGCCTAGAAATAGAATGCCACTGACTTAGCATCCACATGCGGCACATGCGGAAGTGTGTTGCTGTGTTTGTATGTGTGTATGTGTGTGGGTGTGTGGGTGAGTTTGTGCGTTTGGTGTGATTTACAGGTAGTTATCCACCAAACATCCACTGAGTACTGAAGGTTACTTCGAGGCAGCTTCGAACGGAACGCTGGAACTGAATCCGCTTAAGCGCTTGTGATCGGTGCATCCTGTCCGGCTTGGATTCCTCCCGTCGGGCCAGTGCCGACCTTCGGGTGGTAACCGTTCTCGTCGGCGGTGTAGTTCACCCAGTACGTCTGGCCATCGGGACCGACAAACGAGTACGAGCCCTGCACGAACAGCGCCTTCACATCCTTACCCTCGGCATCCTTCACATCCCGGTACGTGCCAACTTCCGAGCGGATCTGTCCATCGCTCAGCTCGTAACTACGGAACGACGACAGGGGGAGAAAGAGAAAGTGAGAGAAAGAGAGAAAGAAAGGTTCAACATCGCACACACAAAACACACGGTTTGTAGCGTTCTTGGCACTGTTAAACGTCCACTGGCAAGGAATGCGCAGTCACAAGCGAGCTCACTACGCAAACGGGACACCACACTTACGTGAACTTGTAACCATCAAGTCCATTATTTTCGCTGTAATATCGCACGGTTTGCACATCGTTCGGGTTCTGCTGCGGGGCCGGCGCCGACAGCACAACACGCCCTGCCAACAGGACACAGCACACACTGGCGAACACAACGAACTGCTTCATCTTCACTTGCGGTTGGTGGTGGCTTTTGCTTTGCTTTCCGATAGCGTTAGCACGTCGCGATGCTCCTGCGCAGGTTTGCTCTGGTGCGGTTTGTTACTGTGCGAATGATGCTTGAGTGTAACCGGTGCGTCGTTTATATACAAACCACCCGCTAAACATCGGCTAAGGTTGTTTCGGTTTCGGTGCAGATTCTGTGTGGTTTCGTCTTCGGCTTCGGCTTGGCCCACCAGCACACCCATACCATACACACGATCTGCACAGTTCGCAATGATTGCGCGTCATCGGCCGACCCCCTTCTCTCTTCAGATCGCGTTCGTGCACGTGTACCCGCTAACAACGCGATGCTGGCACGGGCATAAAAATATGCGCGCCTTCTCCTCCCAACCGACCGACGCGGCTACATAATTTCGGCCATCAGCCGGCGACAGCCTAAACTATAAGCCAAAGAATAGTCCACCCCACCGAAAACCGTTGTAGCAAACGTATTTTTTAATTTCAATCACACTTGCTTTTCCCGACAGTTTCACTTTCCGTCCGAAGCAATCACACCGAAAGCGGCGCTCGGGCATGGCGATCGAGTCGCGGGGTGTGATACAAACGACTTCATTCATCACCAAGCGACGAACCCTTTTTTGATGAACACGCGACGACGATGGTACGGAGATGATGGGTGAGTCGAAGATAGTGACTTAATTTGGGTGACACTGGTTAGCGATGATGTTAATGATGCTAATGGCATGATTGATGCTACGCTGCCTTTATTTTGATCTTCCGTGATGATTAATACCGGTGTGTGGCCAATCCAACTTATACTATGACTACTAAACGCTCTCAAGTTCTTTGTTACCGACATATTTACATATCTGCAATTCTCATTTGCAAAATTTCCATTTCTCAGCATGAAATTCTTTTCCGCATTGTGCGCATCAAATTAACAAGAGTAGTAGCAGCTTCTAAAGGAAACCCGAACCCGTGACGGAAGTGGATAAATTAATGGACTCTTAATGGGTAAGAATTTCCCGAAGTCACACCACCGTGCCGACCGATGCGGGACAGAGTTTCAAAAGACAAAAAAAAAACACTCACACTCACACACACGCGAAAATACTATCCCAACCAAACTTGGCTTCCGGATTGGAATGAGCGAATGGTCAAAAGGTCACCACAAATTTTATCGCTTAGAACTGGCAAAGATAATTAGTTTTTCGTAACGGGAAACCAATTCACATCGCAATGGATGATGCTGCAAATGTTTGTACATACATCGTTCCGGATTTTATTTTCGATATGTTTTGTTACCTCCGATCGATTGTTTGCAAACCATGTAGTGAAACATCTATTATCCTTACTTGTCTATCTTCCGTGCAGTAGCTGACATTTGGAAAACCATGATGTTTGACACCTTTCAAACACGGCCTTATGCGTCCTTCTTGCGAACGGGCTTATTACTTTACCGCAGATGGCTTAATTAATCGTTAAGTGATCGCGATCGCGACCGTCCTTCCCGTCTCATATGTCATCCGTGTCTAACGCTGGTACGTTTTAGAATCTTCTTCCGTCCTACGGTCATGACATTGCAAACGTAACGTATGCACGGAGTGTTTTGCGCTAAAAGAATTTAGAGCCAACGTAAAACGTTCAGCACCCAACTCTTCGTTGTCATCGCTGTTAATTATTCCGAAGAACGGCCCGACCGTTTGTCTTGCTCATCCGAAACGAGCCTACGCATAAGGACTTACATCACAAAACTCGATACGGGCCCATTTCGAGCAGTCAATTAACAGGCTCGCCTCACAAGCCGGTCGATCATAAAATCGTACTCGATCGTACTCGATCGTACCGCGACGGCTCATCACAAACCCGACACCACACCGACGGAGCGCATCTTCCGTCTTCTGGGCGCACACGAGCGCTTGCCTCATGCAACGATCGACATCGGTGGCGGTGAACCAACTGCAATGGTTCATAAATTTCCCGAAAATATTGTCCCATAAATCGTGACATTTCGGTTTGGGATCATGCGGTTTTTGTTTGCCCGAGTGTCTCAAATGGCTCAACCGAACAGATGCGATTAGATGGTGCAAATGTCAGATCAGCTCGGGACGGTTGACAGGGTTTCGGTTGGCTCGCAGGAAGCTTCGGCCATCAATTGCCCACTGACCCCGGGATCCCCGGTGCCGGCGGTAGGATGTCCCACATCGAGTCTACCGGAAATAGAAAACCACGTTTGCGGGCAAAACACTCGGACCGCTGCCACGACGCCATGTTCAGCGGTAAACATGGACCATCTCAATTGGCCCATAAATTTCACTCAACAAGTCATCCTCAGGCATGGGAAACATGCAAACACGATGGCACTCCATGCAATGGTCCCGGGTACTTCGATACCGTTCTTACATCCTTCTGGCCAGCCAGCCAGCCAGCAACGTGAACAAACCCGAAGAACAACCATCGTGTGAGTGTGTGTTTGTTCAGAGGGGCCCCTGGCATGAACTGGCCGAACCTAAATGTGCCCATGCAAATTGCACAATCGGCCAATCACGTT
Source organism: Anopheles farauti No. 4 (assembly GCA_000956215.1). Classification (NCBI taxonomy): domain Eukaryota; kingdom Metazoa; phylum Arthropoda; class Insecta; order Diptera; family Culicidae; genus Anopheles; species Anopheles farauti No. 4. Next base: position 3,590 of record JXWZ01012613.1, read on the forward strand.
TGCGTCCGCTGCAATGCGATCCTCCCCACGATATCCGAACAAAGTAACCATCGAAACAGGCGCATCTTCGGTGGAAAAGGCGGTAAGTAAAACGGTACGGCACATAATAAAATGTCACCAACCGCGATCCCCGTTCTGGCCATTTGGACACCGTGAGTGGTGGAAGGTATTTAAAAACAGTGCAACAGTAAAAAAAAACCTTCAATCACTACGTTCTTAACCCGACTTATGTTGCTCAAATGTAAGCTCCATTGAGTTCTTGTCGAAATGTATGATTTTAAAGTCCATTTCGGTGTACACGTTTTGGCAATTCTCACAATCTCACCTGGTGTCTGGCCACACTTAAGCCCCACAGCAGGCCGCTCCGCTAATCCGCCGGTGACATTTTCTACTCCCCGGCGCAGCCAACCCAGCCAGGTGGGCGCATGGCAGCGTCGAAAAATGCAAGCAATGCGAACGCCCGATCCCTTCCACGCTCGATCACGGGGTCGAAGAGACGCAAGCAAGCGCCCAGCTCGATAACTCCCAACCCCGGATGGCATATGATTTATGGTCGACCGAGTGTGGGATTCGTGGTTTGGGTTCCCTAGTTTTCAGGCCGTACTGATTGGGGTCACCGCGGTGGTGGATGATCGTCTAATCGTCGCACCACCGCCCAACTTTAAATGGGAGTCCCAAAAATGGAAAAACTGGACCAAAGGTCCTGGGTGCGCTTGCAAAAATCGCAAACACCCCTTTCGAGTGGCGCTACGTTTGATGCGTTTCGCAAACGATCACGATCGTGTGCGATAACCGCAAGTCCTTTACCTTTGCTGCTCGCACCCAAAAACTCGACTCCCCAGAAGGGGCACACAAGACAACGGCAGCAACAAAAAACAAACTTGCCTACACGCCACATCCATCCGATCCGACCACGCAGCGCATCTTCTGTCGGTGAACGTTCACACTTTAATTACCGTCCATCAATAACGTTGTGTGAAGACCGCGAAAGGAAGGAGAGAAAACACTACAGGTGAATTTTATTATTTTATACCATTCTACCCACCCCAATCAAGCTATCAGATAAACCTAACGTTCCTTCAACCCGAATGAAGCAATCCTAACCCCCCACCCCCACCCCCGAGGGCTACTCGCAAAGTCGTCTTTCTTTCGTCTATCTCTCTATGTTGATGGGTAGACTTTGTATTCCACCCCATTCGGTACGTGTAAGGGGAAATTGAATACATATCCTTTTTGCATGGCTCCGATCGGCAATCGCACCAGCAGCATACAAAAATCTGCTACAACAAAAACCTTGAGAATTTATTGGCACATTCTTCACCAACGTACGGCGTTAGGTCACCCAGCGCTACCGGTGCCGAAATGCCAAAGACCACGGGATGACACCGGTGGGATCCGGAAATCGATAGTGATTGATTAGCCAAAGCCAAACGGACACCGATGTGTCGATAAATGCATTAATGGTCAAAGCCGTACGGTTTGCTCAATTAGCGGTGTCTTCGACGCGCTGGGCTGGTGTGAAGACACTCAAACGGCAGCTGTTTGCCAGCAACAAAGAACAAACAGAAAAGTGTCGTACACGATTTTCGGTGCGTTTGTCGGGCGGACGGGTACAAACAATAGAGCAGCTTGTTTACATGCGCGTGCCAAAAGAAACACGTCGGGTTTTAAATACTAAATAACGTGATCAGTGTGCATTCTTCCCCAACATCAGCGCCGCACTTTTGTTCGGTGCACCCCAAATGCAATAAATTTTCTTATGCTAATAGCTTACGCTTTATGATTTATGTGCACCGGAGGTCATGGGGTTCGCCGAAGACGATCCGGCACCGTAAGATCTTGACATTTGTGTAACGAAATTTCCCATCCATACCACCCCACCCCACCTCACCCGCTCCCTTCGTCGTCAAACAATGTCAAACATTTTACGACCGGCTCAACCGGCGGTAAAGGTTGAGCGCAAAAATAACAACCCCATCCGAACTGGACCGAAACTGCTACCGCTACTTGAATTTGGCATCAATCTAATGTAATGCGGCAGCGGCGCAATCATACCGCGCTAAATGTCAATGCTTTCGCCTTCTGGCCCGAAGATGATCCGTCCCTTCTCGGTCCCTCGGTTTGTGCTTCGGAACTCCGAATGGGAGGCTCGTTTAAAATTCTAACTATCGTATTACCCCAAAACGCACCTCGGGGCACGCGCGAACCGGAGTGGGAACGAAAGAGAGGTCAAGGAAACTGGTGGTCCCACCGGTGGCCCCATCGGAAGATCGGTAATTGTTTTACGGCTCGCACTAAACGCGATCGCACGTATTAACATTCCGTCACAGTGCGGGAGACGAGCCGTCCAGCGATTGATGATGGTGAGCGCTGAACTTTTGACCCGCCCCGTTCTCCGTGTCGGGTTCAATATAATATGCATGTTTGCTCGCAGCTATCCGTAAGCTATCGTAAATCTGCCCGCACACTAAACACCACTCCCGCCCCGTACCAAGGGGCCGTAAAGTTCATCCGGCAACAACGCTTTCGTCCAACTTGGTCCAGACCGACCCGTCCGGTTATGTAAGCGACATGCCCACCGCGAACGGTCCCGGGTCCCAGTTCGATGTACTTTCCTTTCGTACGTGCTCATCTTCAATCTCTTCTTCGCGTTCCCACTGACCGGTGCGTGCGACATCCAATTCACACTTGCCGGTGGCTGCCCGTTTCATGATCACTGTGCCACTGGGCCACCGGTAAGCAGCGAAGACGTTGCACTGCGACAGACATGTGCCTCAGTGCCACCTTGACATTATCCGAATCCTGCTGCCGGCGTTCGGTTTGGGCTTACAGCAACCGCACCGCCACCCCATCAGCGACGATTTTTCCCATCGCAACGCCAACTTTCTTCATCTCCAGCGTCGAAAGTCCATTCAACGGGGCTACCTACCCGTTGGCTGTAGGAAAGGAAAATTTGCATTGACCTCTCTCGAAAACAACTTCGTCCCGTGGCAACAGACGTCTGCAAGTTCATCAAAAACGATAACGTTGTGAGCACCCGTGTGTCGTCATGCCCGTGGGCTCATCAACGCGAAAGCAATTAATTTACGACCACCTGCAAGCGCCGTCCGTTGCGTTGCTCAATACACCGGGGTTCTAATTAAAAACAGCAGATGTCTGCATTCGGGGTGATTTAATGATAAAGCTTTGCTACGAGCGAGCGCGTGATACGGAGCACACACAGCCACAAAAACAAGCGTTTTGATTCTTTATGCGGAGAAAAAAAACCGAAACCAAAGTACCGAGTACAAACGATTGACTAATTTTCCGATCGTGCACGGTACGCTCTGCGTTCGAAGATTATGAACCGTAGAGATAACCCTACGATCGACGTCGCCGCCGAGGTTTACCTTTAAACAACGCCAGTCATTCTTCTGTCGAATAGTTGCAAATCCATTAATTGATTGCCCTTAAGGCACACGGTGCTTGTTTGGGTTGCGCAATCGAAACGAAGAAGAAGCACCTTCAACCTTAAAACAAACATCCGAAATCCTCCAAGGCACGCGGAGGATACAAAATCAACAATAATGATCACCAGACGATGAACTCCACGACAGAGCACCCTATCTTATCTGGCCTCCTATCGTGCACGATTCGTGACATCCTCCCTTTCCTGATCAATGTGTGTGTGTTTGCGCGTAAGAACATAAATAAATCTTATATTCATCTACCGATTCTGATGCTTGCGTACGGCGCAATTCGCGTCCGCAATGGCACGAATCCTACTCGACTTTGGGGTGAGATTTATCGAACTGTGCCTACAATCTTGCCGGTCCCATCTCAAGTGCACCAGCCGCACGAAGCAGATGAGCCAGGCTATTGGGTCGAGTTCACTTGACCCGTCGGTCGGCGGTCGACCGGTGGCCAAGGGCGAGGCGAACGTTTTGTCGCGCCCGGTAGAGCCCACGGTGCGCCACCATTAATTTGTGCCGCTCGATTGAAGTTTATCGCTTCGTCATTCGGCGCACGGTGCTTCGCTGGTGCCTTCTGCACGGTGGCTGACACTGGCTCTATCTACACTTCATCAAAACAAGTCGGCAAGTGGAGAAGCTTTATCAAATAAAAACAAAAACTTTAACTCATTCTTTGCATTACCACTAGCTGGGGAGGACACATTTTTGCGATTTCGCGGAATTTATTTGATAATAAAAGATAAAGCATCCTGCCACGGTGTTCGGGTTCGTCGCTTCATCGCTCGCATTTCCTCATTGAAGTCTTTTGATGTCCATGCGACTGTAAAAAACCGCAACAACAAAAAAATGTATATATTTATATGATTTGCGTAGTTTTGTTTAATGAATGCAAATAATCACCGATTTTGCTACTAATTAATGGTCAAGTAGAGCGCAAGAAAAGGGGAAAAATCTCATCGCACCACCTAACAGCGTCAAAAGGAGAAGAATTTTAACTTCTCCATAGCAACCCTCTTGGGCAGCTGAGGTCGAAAAACGGATGCCTTTAAGAATTCGATTAATTACAGTATCGCATCATACGTAAAGTTCCCACCATTTAATTACACGGCCTATTCGGTACGGGATGTACGCGCGCGTGAGTGTGTGTGTGGAGAATGATCATGGCGCTACGCGGCCACCTTCTGCCCGCAATAAAAGGAAGCAACGAGCACGCAGTTAGTGTAAAGCGCCAAATCTACGCACCCTGCCGTCTTCCTGTTTGTGCTTCACTCCTATCGGATAGCTCCGGTTGGTACGCTCGCAGCGCGTGGAACGTGGGAGGGAATGGAACCTCCATAATCCAACGTCACTTCCCGCCTGTACGCTGCGAGCAGGGCAACGGACTGTTCCGAATTGACAGCGCAGAACATTTTGCCGCTGGTCGTTGAAAGCGTGAGAATTTGTGGGCTTCAAACTGCGTCTTACACCGCCTACTGGGCTGCTTCGCGGAGATAAATTGCTTCCGAATTACTGGAAAATTAAGTGTTAGCTTCATGAAATGCAGATATTTTTTTTTCGCATCTGCCTAATATTTCACAACTTAAAACCCCACCAGTCATGATGATTTAATATCCCCCTGCGAAACTGGTGCCTTTTAAACGATGTAATCGTTCGCAAAGAACTTGTACTCCAATCTTGATCGCGATCGCCAAACAACAAGTGCGCAAACAACCTGCTGCTGCTGATCAGCATCCCAGCCAACACTAATCATTCAATAGGGCAAATTAATTTCAATTCAAAAATAATTATTTTTAATTTCACGATTTCCATCTTGATCGAGATCGGCCCGAGCCGAGAAGCAAACGGACCGGTTACCCGACATTTGTACTTGATCTTGGTTGCATCCACCCCGAGTCGTTCGCGATCGCGCACATTCCCCACGACAAGGACACGAACACGACGATGGTGGAAACTTTACAGGTACCGTTAGGGTGCATTTTCCGCCCCAAAGTTATGTTCAATGTCAACCGTTACATTGACCGTCTCAGTTTGTCATCCACTCGAAACATACCATCGCACCGGGGCGGTGTGAACTATCACTTAAGTGGAGCAGCAGCAGAAGCGTGCTTGATGCGATCGCATCTGAAACAACACGCTCGAGAATTAAGGGCAGAAGCGATCGAAAGGCGCGAAAAGCGTACGCGCAACGCACGTCGCGAAGGTCAGCGTCGAAAAAATTGGCGCCCCCAGTGCAGCGGCCCATCCCACCTTGCCGACGACGACTTGATTGTACCGATGATTTAATAAGAGAAGGCGAGAAAGATAGAGCACCAAAAAGGCACGCTTTACACACTCCACTTCATTTCCTTAGCGAAACCGTAAACCTAGCAACAACAAACACTACGCGTTAGATGAAGAGCCTACTATGACGCCTCCTGTTGTTGGCCTCAATCTTCACAGCACTAACGAGTGTGTTTTGTCAAAATGTCAGGCCGTATCACGAACGCCGGCACGGGCCGTTCTTACGGTGCCGCGATCATTCATTTATCATGCAGGGAGCATGCAGCATAAACCGGCCGATTACCGAGCACGCACGCGCGCACGAAGATAAACATAATTTTCCTATGCTTGTGACGGGTGCGTTCATTTTGTAGGGGCTGGATTTTTGATTTTTTTATTGTAGGGAGTAGCGACCCACTTGTAAGACGCCTTCACATTTGCTCATATTAATAGCATTTAACGGGCTTGCCTTGGTACACATTACCCGCGAGCATGATTGAAGCATAATCGCGTTATCGCTGGTGAGCAATAAAACAAACAAAAAATATTTTAAAAGTATTTCTCGTTTACTTTTTATCATTCATCACAAAAGGGGAAAATATTCGCACTGCCTCATTTGGTACCACTTGATATTTGGAAACATCGCAACCTCACCTCGGGTGGCATTTAATTTAATACCCGGTTCTCTTCTTCATCATCTTTCAAATAATCAAATGACCCATCAAAACAGCAGCATCAGGTTCAGCTGACCTGCGGCCACCACCACCGAGGATGGATCAAGTGTGGCCAATTTGTGGCTATTCCAAACCACCTGCCCGTAGCCAAGATTTTTGCCATTAGAAAACTGAGCGGTTCAGCTTCGCTCACGAGTGGTAGGACAGAGAACTGAAGATGCTTCCAATCGATGCTGAATCGAACGCTGCTGGGGAACGGAAACATATCGCGCGAGAAGATACGAGCGAGCGACCTTCACCAGACACGGGGCAGTCAAAACATTGCCCATTGTCCACAAAAAAAAATGATACGACTTAATGCTTAATGGTATTTCAGGAAGTTTCTCAACCACTAAACATCACTTGAAGCGTGCTGAAGCCACCTTGCGTTCATCGTTCGTATCGTCATTAAACTGACCTCGTTTAATCGCTTTTAACCCGCGCGTGGAGACCCTTCGCACCGACTACAATTGTCACGACCCACCTCGACCCTACCCCGTCACATTCATTAGGCAATCCGATAATCCCAGCACCTTCGCGTCGCATCGGGATGCGACAACTTTGACACGAAACGCTCATCGAAATTAATTACATAATTTCTCAATGGCTGAGGCTGTGGTCGGTCTCACGGTCCCTCGCACCAGGCGCAGATGATCGTCCTACCTGCGCCGGCAATCGGCAGTCCCGTACCGTGCATTCCCGCTCGCGAGTGCGACACAACGATTAGTGTGTGCATCACTTCATCAAAACCGATCATCCAACAACGCTTTGTCACACTCGTTTCGTGTGTTTGCGCCTCATCGTGGTAGGCGGCGTAGGCAAAGGGTTCACGGTGCTAGGGTTACTGTTGCTCGATTGTCGTTATTCGCGTGCTCCTCCCTCGTGGGAGATCCTTTTTCACATTTGCGGTCTTAATCAATATTCGGATCGTTTGAGCTTGATAACGAGCCACCATAACAATAAGCGTCAAAGGGATAAGCGTCGTTCGGTTCTCCGATTGACAGTTGCGTAATCAATATGGCGTGGAGTGGCATTCTCTCCGGTTCCAAAATGCTGGCGTGATTCTACGTTCATCCCGGTTCCCGATGGCACTCGGCAATCAAAACCCAGTGCATCCGAGGCTCAGACCCTTCGCCCGGAACGGCACAGACGACGACAATACGCCGATGATATAATCTCACTCGTCCCTCAACTGGATCTGGGCGCCATGACATGACGACATTTTAACTTCGCTCCAACGCACACCGCGGCGCGTACTCTTTTTTTGAATGTTTAATGATTGCACCAGAAGAAGTTCGTACAATTGGTAAATCGTTGCCTACTAATGCCTAATGTCGGTCAGGTCAAGCGCCAGATCGCTTCACGATCGCTATCACTGCCCTATTCAGTGCTTCATACAAAGACACGACAGCCAGATCGCACGACTTTCCCTTCGCCGTGTGTCTTGGTTGACAGGATGGCATCCGCGTTCGGGTCGGTTTGATCGGTCCAAAGTGAAATTAAATAATGCCATCGTTTCCGTAATGGGATTCGATCGTTGCTTTTCAAAATGTCACACACTTCAATTGGCTTAGGCTTTTGGTGTCTCGATCTTTGTGACAAGTGACGCACATGTTATGTGGGCAGGTGGAAATGGAAAGCATTCTGCTCCATTTCCCATCACGACTAGTCATTTAGCTCTGGTGACCGAATTTTCATCTACGGAAAATGTCATATTTTGGGCATTTCCTTGGCCTGAAGCTTACTCACCTCGGCTACATCCGCTGGCATTGCTTTGTTCTCCCAGCACGTTTAGTGGCCCTACACCCATCCTTCGTACGCAAAACTTTGCCAAGCTTCCCAGCGTGAAGCGTGACCTCCCGAGTGCACGAGGTGCGTTCGGTCAGTTCTCACTTTCCAGCGCACCGTCGACCGTCCGTTCGGTTCCGCCCACACGGGAGAGGTGCGCTTAATTATGCGCCAATTCCATTTTCCTGCCCTTGACTTTTCATGCGCCGCATATTTACGCCCCGGCACGGTGACGCCTGCTTGGTGCTTTTGTCTACTGACAAGCAGTTAATTAAGTTTGCGCTTTCTGTTTTGCCGGACGGACGGATGGACATGAAGTAAATCTTGACAGGTTATGTTCCCGGTGATACGAGCAGTCATTGTGCATATGATGTACAAGGAAAGAATTATTTGTCCTAATATTAGAATAAACATCGCAAGACCAAAGACCATCTGCAGACACTAGCGCAGCATGTGTCACTCTTTGCAGGCCTATCTACATCTTAGAGGCTACACGGAACAAGTCGACTTAGTGGTGAATTAAAACTACCAATTATCACCAACAAATTGCTATTCATCGTCTCGCACATTGTACCCATTTCGCTTCACCGCGTACGACCGCAAGAATCATCTCTATTGTTCTCCTGGTGCTGCTGCTGGATGCTACTTCTCCAACGTTGGTCAAAGCAGACCCGAACTGCCTTCCAAAAAGAAATTACGAACTACGCAGTAAAAAAAAACACGTTTAGTTTTATTTTGGTGAAACCATCGTCATAATTGCTACCGTGGCTGTATCTCAACCATCTTTTATTATTGTTTCGATCATTTTCTCTGGCGGGTGTGTCAATTTCCTATGCGGAATGGTTTGTCGTAGCCTACTTCGCGCAGTGGCGAATGATGACACCATCCGAAAGTTGGTCTGCTTTGACGAATGTTAAATTGTACACGAAACAAAACTAATAGTTATGCAAATGTGAAGGTGTAAGTACATAGGTTATGTAACACTTTTCGTACTTTTCATAACACCTACAGTCTTTTTAAACATTGCAAAAAGTAGGTTACGATTGATGCCTCGATGGTGATAACGCAAACGTTCCATTATCCGTTCGATATCCTTCTCAGTATCGCGCGATTTACTAATAATATGTACTTGAAATGTACATCCGAAGAGGTTCATTAAATCGATAAAAACGTTAAAATCAATGCCGCATAATTTGTCTCCTTTTCGACTGACAAGCTCAGGGAAGTACTTCATGCACTACCACTACAATCCTAGAAATAACTTTTATGACGAATGCATTATAAATCCTTAAAATTTCGTTCTCATCACATACGACCGTAGGTCTTTGTGCCAATTTTCCTCTCTGGCAGCAAGTCTCGATTATGGCTAATTCTCAAAATGTAAATAACGTACACAATGATCCATTTATTAATTCGTCTTCTTTATTATGTATAGCAGAGATTGAGTGAGGACGTGTGCAGTTCTTGTACTTTGTAAAACAAAAAAAAATGGAAAACAATCTTAAAAATGGGAACTTAAGCCTCAA
>JXWZ01012615.1:0-10624 GCA_000956215.1 Anopheles farauti No. 4
ACACCGTTGACTAAATTCGGTATCAAATTCTGCTGCATCGCCATATTCCTGGTCGCTTACGTCACGCGCCTTCGGTTCGATTCTAACCTTTTAGGCACCAAACATCCACCCACGGAAGGTTTTGTTTTGCGTTGGAACGGCCTGAGCGTAAAACATTCCAAAGGCACGTGCGCGTGGGCGTCCGAAAAGTGGTTCGCCAAAAAAATAAGAAAACACCATTTCGGACGCGCGCGCGTCAGTGTGTTTTCTTCTATATTTGTGCCTACGAGCAGCGCCACAAGAGAGAATGAACACCAAAAAAAAAACGAGCAATCCAACACCAAAAAGAGGAAACGGACAGGGTTATTTTAGTTTCGATGAAGGTTGTTTTATTTCGCAAGCTGTTCACGAAAACAAAAAAGTTTAAAAAGCGCTAGCGTAGGATCGAACATATTTAAATGACCGATCACTGCTCACACGTACGAGGATGATTTGACAGAAATAAAAAATAGAAAAAAAATGCAACAAAATGGATAACAAAACGCTAAGCTTCTTACACTGAGCTATTGTGCCGAATTCACGTTCGGGCCGGCGTGAGTAGGTTTCGGCACCAGAGCAAGAGTCCGAAGATGCTGGAGATCACACGCGGGTGCGAATCGAATCAAATTGCGGGCGTCGCTTTCCCATGAAGATGAACGATCGCGCGACGAAAAAATCAAAGCCACGAAATGGAATTCCCGCCGCGCGCGACGAAAAACGAACCAACAGCGAAACACACCACGCTTGAAATCAAATTTGATTAGATCCCGACCGGACCGGCTCCGATCGATTGAGCGATCAATTCCCCGTTCCTCCCCTCCTCCGGTGGAGCGAGCGTCTAATGTTCGCTTTTCCCACCGCTGCGATGCTGTAAGTGAGTCGTACACATTTTTCTCGCAATCGGCGCACATTCGGCGGCCCGTAATGAATTCACCATTCATTTGGGCGCTGAGTGTGATCGGAAGGAATTTTAATTAGAATTTGTCAGACCGCACGCAGGGAAGCTCGGCGGATGGGGGAGTCCGGTGGGACAAACACAAAAGAAAGAAATAAAATATGATGAACGCGGCACATTTTCATGCACGAAATGCTGCACAACATTCATTTGACGAGTATAAAATCAGCTGAAATAATTCAAATTGCATTTAAAATTTTAAAAATCATGTTTTTGATTTCCACTAAAAGGTTCATAAATTGGAGAAATTTTTTGTTAAATTTCCATGTGTCTTAAGTCAAAACGAGCTACCTTATTGCTTGTTTTTAAAAATTTTTTTTTTCGTTGTTGAAAACTACTGAAACGATGAAAACATAACTCAATTATAACTAAAGTTAAATTATATAGATAAGTAAAAATCATCACTCAGATCTCTCTATTTTCCCCCAATTGTTTACATTTGTCGCTTTATTTGAGGAGTTTTTTTTGTATTCCAGAAGAAGATCTGAGGAGATCCAATGCGGACTGTCGTATTCTTACCGATTCAAACCTCCAAAAACCTTTCGCTGAATATTGCTATTGGCTTTTTCAGCTTCCAATAGTGATCTACTGCCTGCATCGAAGATATTCCCTGTTATAAAGAAGACCGCCATCGCCACAGAATGAAGTTGAATGAACATGTTTACTAGATGTGGTTGAAGTGTTCAAAAACGAGAATCAATGCGAACTTCGTGCTGTTAGTACAAATTCAAATAGATATTAAAATGACAGCCAGGCAGCACTTTTTAAATGACCCAGAGTCAAACGTCACAAATTGGAATACCAAATAGTGGTCGACCTCTATATTAAATAGTCCTTAGGGTAAGGCACGAAAATCTGTCATAAAAAAATGGGATATTATAAAAAAAACCCTCACAAAAGTGCAGTGTAAAATATCGAACAACAATGGGTTTCGCTTCCACCTGAGCTAATGTGGTGCTCGTCCGGCAGAACCGGTGCAACCGTAGCGTGCTATAATTTAAAGCAAAATGGCTTTTCCATGTTCGAAAAAATGTGCAAAAACCGAGCGGAGTAGCAACAACAAGTCCGGCTGGGCACGAATAAACGCAGATGTGGTGACGGGGGTGAAAACGGCGGAAACCTTTCCTAACCGTGGGCATGCACTCACGTGCGTGGGAAGAGTTTTTCCACGTGTATGGATAACACGTCTTCAAACCGGTGGGACTGGGCTTTGCCATTTAGTGAGTCCGGTTTTTTTTTGTGTTTCGCTTTTCCACCGGTGCCGGTGTCCACCCGCAAGTCGCTCGTGGAAGCTTTTCGTTGTACGATTTGTTTTCTTTTTTGTTAATAAAGTCGGTGCCCATCCTGTTTCGACCACGTGGAGGATTAACTCCGTACGATAACCAAACAAATGTGTACACACTGGAAGGAGATTCCAACTACATCAACTACAAAATAACACGCATGCAATCGAGAATTTCATACCATTCGCGTTACTCAAATGGTGCGTTTGTTTGTTTTCGTTTTGTACTTCTATTGTGCATTTCGCTGTGTGTTTCATTTGGCAAAGGGGCTTTTTTTTTATTTCTCACCACTGCGCCACTATTTTCCGGATCGATGGGCTCGAGTGAAATCTGGCTTGAGTGTATGGATTAAAATGTACCAGTCATTTTGCTAATACTTAAATCGTATGAAACGAGCGACACAAAAAAGGAAGTTTTCAAACGTTTGCAAAAAGTGGTTTAATATAGAATTATTGTAACACATGAAACTCATTACAAAAGCATTTCGATAACAGCTGCACTTTTCGTTTTAGGGCAGAATTTCAATTACAATTTTTTTTTATATTAAGTGAAAGAGTTATTTTTTGTACATCCACTAGCACCGAAACTTGGGCTCGGACCGAAAACTGACACTCTATATATATCAAAGCACTGTTAAAAGCTTTTCCATTACTACGTTTAAGCACAAAAAGAATACCTCGCCGTGACGCAATGTAAGACCGGAGTGGGCTTAGAATGAAAGGATGATGTTAACAAAAAAATCTCAATATGAAATAATTTTAATCAAGAAATAAAAGAAAAACTGCACGGAGGAGTAAAAACCGCACAAGTACAGAAAGAAAAAAAGATAAATAATAAAATTAAACACTTAATACAATTTGGATAGTTATATTTTTTCGATAAATGTGCTTCAAAAAACACTTTGGGAGTAACAAAACGGCTTCAGTTTAACCGTCATAATATTAAAATAAATGAATTAATAAAATTTATTTTTAAAATTTAATGTCATACTAAGAGTGGCTTAAGTTTTTAATCCTTCCTTCAAGAATGCTCTATGATTCAATTATAAAAAGGCGATATAAGCAGTAGCAGACATGGGTAGAACATATTTATCATCATTGTATCATATTTGTGGTCCATTCTGTTTGCAGCCCGCACCCCGCAGCTGCCCCTGTCGTCCGCAATCCATGTCATTTTTCATTGATCATTCCACTGCAAACCGTTCGCGCGTCTGGCATTCGTTCGCCCGCCCTTCAGGTGACCGAAATCGGACGCACCCTCGAATGGAGGAGAAAAATTAATCCATTAACCAAAAACCCGGAAGCGGAACACGGTCCTGACAGGTGCTGAAAAATCACCCGCACCCAGTGTTTGTCGGAGGCGCATCGGAGGGGGATGTACGGGGGAAATTGGCGAGACAGGGAGAAATGGATAACGGAGTGTTGGCCCTTCGGTAGAATTTTCCTTGGCCGAGTAGCTTTCTTTTTTTTATGTATTTTTCTCCTACGAAACACTCGCAGGATACATGTCCCACATGCCCGACCGATCCCTTTCATTTACTGCATCTCACCTGTAGGGCGTGCGTGGGCGAGACAAAGAAAGAGAGAGAGAGAGGAATAAAATTCGTTTTCTGCGGACGTTATTAAATTAAATATTCATTAATCAACAATTACGGCGAATGATAAATTATTTGTTTTCGGACAACCGTTACAATAAACCCGGCGGACGAAATTTCCCCCACATTACTCCGGTCCGGCTCGCTAATGTTTCGCTTCGGGTTATTCTTTTCTTTTTTGTCTTTCCATAATCATGCACCTCGTCCCCATGTCACAGAGCGGAGAAAAAGGAGTTCCGGTGCGCATTGTTGATCCGCTCGGTTCGGATTAGCTACGCTTCAGCTACGAACGGGGAAGCTCCGATGCGTCGGGGAATGTTTGGGTGCGTGATATTTACAGTACTGTGGTCCCGTACCGTCGTCCCGATTTGACTTTTGCTCCATAAATAACACGACGTTTGTTTCTCTTTTTTTTGACATCTAATGGAACAAATTAACTTAATTCGTCATTTATCACATTCAATCCGGCCTGTTTCCAACGGGCGGAACTCCGAACCTTGACGTTCGTTTCCATCCAGGGACCATCTATACACCAGAATATAGTGTTCCTTCTAGGGAATTTTGAAATGTTACTTTAAAAAACACGGACCCTAGGCGTAGCAGTAATCATTTCGGATGAGCCAAACGATGGAACCGTCCAATAACGAGAGGCTTAATTCGGCAAACGCATAATAAGCAGTGGTGGTGAAATGAAAAGTGCACCTTGATAGTGCATTCATGAAGTGAGCCGCACGAAACAAAAAGAAAACACCCTCACACACACAGGAGAAATTCTTCCCAAAGTAGCCGCCGTAGGGTGTGCCCGGCAGGAACCGCCGGGACATTGGCCAGTAGGCCTTCTTCACGGTCATTAAAGCGCAAAGTGATCGTACTAGCGCTGATGAAGTCATGGCCGGGAAGACGGGTTGTATCGTGTATCACACAGCCACCGGCGCGGCCTGCTGTGTGATAATGGAAAAACCAGACTCGGGCTCGAAATGATGAATATGACGATACCTCGGTCCTTCCACGCTGGTGCGAGCAGATGCCGACGGACGGAGGCCATCCGGAAAAAAACCGCCTCCACGTGGAACGCTGCGTAGCCGTATGCACAGTGGCGGTCAAATTTATGTCACGTGTACGCGTTGCCAAATTTATATGGTGTCGTAACACATTAAATTCAAGTTAATATAAATAAAAATGCTGGATCAATATCATAAAATTACTAACACAAAATTTTTTTTTCTTATGAATTTTAAGGGACAAAATTTGAATAATTTTTCAAATTACACTAATATAAAGTATTTTTCCTTTTCATTCCTCAACCGGCCATTCTTGCGTAAAAAAATGCGTTTTAACCTTATAATTTCGCCCGTCACTGTTGAGCTAGCTATATGAAGCGTTATGTGGAGGTCAAAGGCCAACAACGCGTCGTACGGGCCAGGACCACGTGCAAAACGAGACGTAAAAAAACACCAACCAGCTCCAACACCCAGTGCCGGTTCGGGCCAGAGCAAGAGCGCCACCAACACGACCGAGTTCATAAATAATTGAACCCGAGCTGAACTCAAGCCCGGACCTGAAATACTAAACCAACCAGCAGCAGCGCGGCCGTACGCGTTTTTACCGTGCGCCCCGCCGCATTTCATATGCTGCTCGGTGTTGCGGAAAAAATAATGTTTTCGGTTAATTATTTTCCTCCCAATCCGAACACAAACACACGCATACACCCGGAACCTATACATGTCGCCAAAGCGCACCGGTAGTAGATGGGTTGTCCTTGGGGCGACTGAGGTGCCCATTTATGTGGCCGGTGATTGTGTGCTGGTAAAAAAAGCAAAAAATAATACCTTCACGCACAACTTCGACCGAGGTCCTGGGCTCCAAAATTGTGTCTGACGAAATGTGCTTGACGTTGATACTAATCTGTATTCGTTATTGTTTTGATAAAGCACGAAGGACGGAAATGATTCCGCTTGGCCACCATTCGTCCCATTGTGCGGTTTATTTCTTTCCGAAAGGATCTCGCGTGGAAGACTTTCCGGAGAGATATCTAGCGTTTGGGAAAGAATATTCCACCTGCGCTGGTGACTTCTACCATAACATAATTATTGCTTGAAGGCGCAGTTCAACGGATGCAACTTTCAGTTAACAGCAACTGTCAAGAGCTTTCTTGACAGCAGCGAAGCTTAACAATGATAAAAAAAACGCAAAATTTGCTAGGAAATTGCTAGGGGTAGCTAAAATTTGACTTAACGTAACCCCGCTATTAGTTCGTTTCACAGCAGTCTAACTATTTTAGACTGCTAGTTAAATTCGCGATTTGGAGGGTTTGAAAGAGTTTACAAAGTTTGAAAGTGAACATTATAACCTAAGACGTTTTTTTTTGTTTTATTAAATCTTATTTATTTTCAAGCTGTTTTCTTTGTAAAAACTTGTTGTTTCCAATTAAATAACTGCCGTTTGACATTGTGAAGGAAAGAGTATGGATTGGCTGAGTTGTGAAGCTTGCAGTGGTGTGAAATTTCGTTCAATGACAGTTAACAACGTGTGAAAGTTTGCATTGCGTGTTGTCGCAAGTTGTGATGGGTCAAGTAGCACAATTTGCTGAGTAGTTCTCAGTAGGTAAAAGATGCATTTAGATCTATCCTAACCTTGGTGAGTAGGTGAGGCACCACTGACGCCTCAGTTGAACGAATAAGCCATCACCAATATCGGTAGTGATTGAGTGAGAACAAGACATAGAGTGAAAGAGAAATCAGCCTGATAGCAAAAAGATCACCAATACAATGACGCGCACTACTGCCCGTAGCGTATGGGAAGAAAGAACGAAAAGATAACCGCATGTTTTTATCGTTAGATCTTCGGTCAGATATGGATGTGTGTGACGGTTTATTGTTAGAGATTTATTTGTAGAGTACAAAGCAACTGCTCGTTGCTTCCAGTCGCAGCTCACTATTCGTACAGGACGGGCCGATATTTCGACAAGCAGCTAACAGTGGTCGCTTGCTTCTCTTCCGCCCCATTTCAAAGGTCTCCAGAAATCAGCGCACCGGGCGAGGCAAAACTCCACCATCTTGGCTAATTTTTATGGGTTCCGGGGAAAATCGGCAAATCGATAACCGCGTGCCGGAGGTCCCGGGCGGAGCCGCAACCACGGGATCCCCGTACTACTGACAGGCTCAAGTCAACGCGCTGGCCGAGATAAGATCGTTTCCGGCAGTGGAGCTGGGCAGAAGGTGGTGGGTAGTTTGTAAAAGTTTCCGCGCCCGGTTCACCCAACCGAAAATTACTATGCCGGGAGTGTTTGCGCGGGACGCGAGCGCGGGACGTGCACGTGCGGATGGAAGCGCGAACCTCCCGCTGCCCCCTCCACGCCGGAAAGGTAGCGGGCGAAATCTAATTTTCACTCCCGAGCACTAGAACGTGCTGAAAATTATTTATTCTTCGAATGATAGCTATTTACCCAGCTGGAAGGCAATTTTCAGCACATGCCCGCCCGAACGCCTCACCGAGGTTGAGTTTTGGGTGAGAGGTTTTTTTTTATTTTGAGCGTTAGATTTTTTGTTGTTGTATCCCGCCGGAAGGAGTGACAAAGCCATCGTACATGCTACACCCGGGCGGAAGAGCGATCATCCTCGCTTCAAAGGTGGGTGTGTGACCCACACACGTACAGATACTTCACCGTGCGACGTTCGAACGGTAGGGCACTAACCCGCTTTTCACCCACCAAAAGGCATTGTCAGGCATCTTCCCTGGGACGGGCGTTCACCGCAAGGCTGGGGTGCGATTGAGCTGCAAACGGGCATATGTGGCAAAATATTTCGACCCACGGTACGGCTGCTGGAGTAACGTTCTGCCGATTGGGTGTTTGAGCAACGGCCCTGGGCTCAACACCGTCGCGATTGATACGTTTATGGAGCGTAATTGATGGAGCGTAAGCCGTACGAATCAAACCGAGGGACTAGATTCTGGCAAAATGAAATAACCGATTTATTTTATATTTTAAATAGGAAAAAATTTCAAAACCCAAGTAAAACATTTTTTTTTATTGTGCACTTCACTTGGTAACCGTGATCAGCTTCTTCACCACTGACACAAGCTCATGGCTGAGTGGTTAGTGTTCCCTCCATCCCAGACACTTATCAATGAGCATCATGCACGAGCGGGCTGCATACGTGCCGTTAACACCGTGCGAGCAAACGATGTGGAGCGTTCCGAAACAACAACATGCAGAAGAAGGAGAAAAAAAAGCTCCATCGTAAAGAGAGGCCCACTATCGAAGCGAAGCGAAACGCACCGTGGCGCCCTCCTGAGCTCCGGAGGAATGTATGCAAATTAGTTCCTTCTTATCATCGATTGTGCGCTTTTCACAAGCACACACACACATACATACGCGCGCGCGCGAGTTGTGCTGTATCGTTTTAGAATATTAAAACACATTTTCCGTTCGTACGCCACGGGCTGGCGATAAGCGCAACACCGGCAACACCCGCCACCCCGCTTGCCAGCTCGGAAAAAAATTGGAAAAGAAACCCCGGAAAACGCAGGGCCGGGCAAGGTCGGGCGAAAAAAAAAACACATTTTAAATTTCTTCATCCGGCCAAAAACCTCGGTTCGGTTCGTTCCGGTTCGCGGCACTAATAGTTTCCACCGCGCCCCCTGCCCCCTTCCCTCCATGCGGGCACACATGTGGCGGGCCGAAGACCATGCTCTATCTCGGGTTGCGTTCGGGGTGGCCTGTTTCCTCGCGCACCGTGGGCAGGATGTCAATTTTCGTGGAAAGTGTTGAGTCCCGGTCGGGGTGTGTCATGATTTGGATTTCGAAGGAGCCCGAGAAACAGAACCTTCAACCTCAACCACCCCCCTCCCCCTCCCCCTAAAGTTTGTTTGATGTCTTTGCTACCCATCGGCCCCGGAATGTTTTATATTAAAAGCAATAAAAAAAATAAACCACTAAAAACAGAAAGGAATTTCATACTGGCTCCGCGTGCGATCGGAAAATCGAACAATATTGTACCCGAACCGGTGTTGTACACGAACTGTATATAGATTTGATTAGATTGAGTGTCATACAGCATAAATAATTGATTCCTTGTTTAAAAAAAAAACATGTTGTTGTGTTTATTTAATGTATAAATATGTAAAATATAATAAACAACTACTAAAACACCATATTTGTGTAAAGAATCAATCAGTTGACAAATTATGAGATAAAAGTGCGTAAAAAAAATTGTAATGTTTATATAAATTCCTAAATTTAAATTTTCCCCCCACCCTAATATCATAGAGGCTTTTCCATCCGTGGCAAAGTGATTGCCCGCACAACACCATGTTTGAGCGCAAGAAAAGTTTCGGGCTTTTGTTTGAATTCGGCGACAGACGTTACGAGGAAAGTTTTGGCCGTGTTGTTTTGCGTTTAAATTCAAAATCAACAATCGGCCAACCGGACGCCGGGTGCGGCGAAATTGCGCCCCGAAACTGTTGCTGTTGCCCGCATGATGCAAACGCAAGTGAACAAATAACTGCAACTTAAAGTAAATTTCGTCTCAGAGTTCACTTTTTTTCTTCCTTTTCTTGCAGTGATATGGAGGAAGCTGAGGGGCTGGGAATACGGAGCAAATAAAAGCGCCAAAACGGTAGGAGAGGGTGAGACCGCCCCGGGTAGTATCCTCTTCCGCACTACCCACATGCACAGTCACTCTAAGCAAATCAAACAAATTGCGCTGCATCGAAGGAAAACTGGGAGCCAGAAACGGCGCAACTTCCGGAAAACTTTGACAAAACCCGAACCCAAACGTTGCCACCGGAGCAAGCGAAGAAGCGAGCGAGTAGGCACACGGCACCCTCGCAACTCGCAAAACACCACGAAAACTACTCAGCGTGGCCACGACAGTGACAACACCGACTTTAATTTAGTTCCAAACTTAATTAATTAAGCAACTCTATGCATACATTATGATCACTCAAAAGTCTTCGCCGTTCGCTACGGCAGGTCACCACCAACCCACCACCCGCCAGGCCCGGCCCTCCCCGTAACGAGCGAATGTTCGCGCCGGTCCCAACCACCACACCCTTCCGCTAAGGGAAGGCGAATTTTCCCCGGGAAGGCTGCTGCTAATCTTGTCACGACGGTTTTGCGCGGGATGTGTACAGCCTAATCGATCGGGGAGCGCAACCCACCGCCGCGGTGGCGAGGCCGCCCACATTAATCACAGACGCGGCGGGCGGGAAAATGGCAAATTGGGGGTTTTCCATGCACGCACGAATCTAATTGGGATTAAATCCGTTTTCAAGTGAGCTGTTCTTTTGGGGAAAATGGCGGGCCTAACAGCACATGTGTGTGAGAAAGAGAGCATCGTCTGTTAGCATACTCGCGCTTGGGAACGGAAAACGCTCCTGTCTAATGAGAGATTTAAATATTTTTACCAAATTTACATATTTTTCAAAACAATTATGACGAAAAATGATAAAATAAAAAAATTATTCAATGATGACTTAACAAAAAACATGTGAAACTCGGAATAGAATTTATATGTTTTATTCCCAACCAACCTTCTCAATGTGTAAATCAATCTTAAAAAACATTTTATAAACATTCTGTCAATGTAAATATTGACATTTTTATAAAGCAATCAGCTAATAAATAAGGGAACAAAATATAACTTACACACTATGAAATCGATTTAATAAAGGCAAAACAATGCGTCACACACCAATTGAATAAAATAATTGCTATAAAAAAAAATTGTACAAAGGCATAACGCTGTACCGTTAGCCAACGACGACAAGCGA
>JXWZ01012632.1:0-20806 GCA_000956215.1 Anopheles farauti No. 4
AAAAAGAGAAAGAAGAAGAAATAGAGAGGAAGAGAAAGAGAGAGAAAGAAAGAGAGGGAGAAAAAGAGAGAGGTAGAGAAATGGGACAGTGTTTAACCGTCATATTTCCAAGGTGGTTATTTTGATTGTTGTGTAGAAGGTGTTAATGTTGTTGCGAGCGCGAAGTTGCGCTATGGATGCGACCACGGCTGTGAATGTGAAAGCTTAATGAAGCGTTGCGATTAAAACTGCGATCTTTTTTTGACATGCCTTTTGAGAAGGAGCATTAGCGATGAGAAACGAAAATGAAAATGTAGCAAAGGCAAAACCAGAATTTAACTATATCCTAGATGACAATAAAATAACTTGGATGTCGCGACCTAGTAAACCAACAGCTGTAAGGAAGAGTATGCATTTAATAAAGGCAATTAACACATAATAAATATAGATAGATGGAATAAAAAGACGACCAAGTGCCTCCTGTGCAACTAATGTGAGGGGCGCTTCATTGACTATGTGTATAATCGTTGAGTATAAATATAATTTAACGTATTGCTTGCTGCTTTGCTGAAACAGATACTAGAATTTGCGGCCAATGAACGTATACAGTTAAAAACACTAATTTAGAATCGAAATTTGTGCCGATATCCGTGTGTATATCAGCATGTATAATAGAGTACATTATTGAAAACGCGTTGGAAAGCGAATTGAAACACAATCTTCGCGTCGAAAACTGAAAGTTCTTGAAACACACATGAAATGCATTAGCAAATAGGAACGATAAAGATTCTCTTTGGAGAAGAACATACCCTGTACATATAGATTAGATGCTCGTGATGGAGAACAGAGAGTTTGTAGTGGCAAACAAAACAGACATAAACTCACTCACACAACCCACAAAAATCAATCATGATAAAAAAACTGTAGGAAATGTGAAAACTATTGAACCGTTGAACCAGAAAAGATGGAATATTTTTTATACATTGTGACAAAAATAAAAAGAATATTTAAAAATGTCAACGAATCGTGTTTTCTATTCCCTAAGAAAAGTAGTAAGGTTATCTAGGCGAGTCCTGGAGAGAAAATTTAATAAGCCTAATTATTGGAATAGGTAAAACAAACACTACGTTTGCAAAGACTTTTTCTATAAAATCGTAAATATGTTTTAATTATCCTTTATCTGAAACAAGATGGAGATCGTAATTATATAATCTCTAAATTGTCTAAGTTGTTTTCTATATTTTTCTTTTTTATCAGTTCATCATCATTTATAAGTACATATGTGTAATCATCTATGTATGTTTAGTTCTGTTGTTATAGGCTTTCTTCCAGTTGCAATAAGCAAATAAGCGAATGGATATTACACTATGACCGGCCGTTCTGACGGAAGAATCAACATCATCCTTCCTTCTCATTCTGGGCTTTTTCAATAATTTGGTTGGTTTTAAACAGGATCCAAGTGTCAGATGCCTATGTGGATTTGTGAACAAAGTTCATTGATTTTTCAGAGGAAGCATATATCCCTACTTCGCCGCGCGAAGATCGCTTGGTATAATATGAGTGCCCGCATCGGTGGGTGTAGTTCAACGTAAATATTGTTGTCGAAGCTGACTTTTGACTTAACAAGTTTTAAACGAAGGTGAAGCTTTAAACAATCGCAAAGGTACGTCCATCTATATGAACATCACCCTCGCGTGCTGGCAGTTTATAGGGGGTGCTAGTTCACCTGCCAACTAAACTGTTAACATGTACGTAACTGGTTGAGGAACTTTTCGATTATATTAGTTTATCAATGAATTGAGACACAAGAAATAGGCACCAAAAGTTTGAATAAAATTTAATTTTATTAAAAAAACTGTATCCGGCTTGATTGGATCAATAATCCGATGCACTATCACGCTGCGGACATTTATTTCTCGTATGTCCTGCCTGCTTACAAATGCTACACTTTCGCACCGTTTTGGAATCTTTGTTCGTGTTTTCCGTGCCACTGCTCCGACCCCAGCTCGAACCTCCATTTCCGCTACTTCCGCCACCGCTTCCCCAACTGGATGATCCTCCTCCTCCTCCACCACTATTGGGTGGGGGCATGTTTTCATCACCCCATTTAAAAAAACCGCAGGAGCTGCCTTGGTTTGGGCAGGAAAAGAATGGTCTACCTTTGTTGGGTCCGTCTTTCTTCACGGTAAAACGTGAAGCCGGTATACCGCAGCGGCACATAACGTCGGCCTCATTAGAATCAGTGTGACCACCGCCAATACTACCACGTTTATTGGACGTATCGTTCCAGGTGTTGGTTGTCGACTTACCCCATCCGGATGATGCAGGGCCACGATTTGATGACGAAGGTTGACTGCCACCCCAGTTACTAGTCGCGCTGCTATCGGACTGACCAGACGTTCCCCAAGAACTAGTCGTGTTCGACCGTCCGAGTCCACTGGTCGAGTTTGTCCTGTTTACAGCTTGCGACGGTCGTCGCTCTTGCTGACTTGTTCCGGATCCCCAGGATCCAGTGTTGGGGGGAATAATGGGCACGGTTGCGGTCGTAGGTCTTGCCGGCGGTACGCTCGTTGCGGTGGATCCCGTACGCACAGGAACCACACGTACACTGGATTCGTTAATGTTGAATAAATTGCGAAACTTGTCATCACACACGATACAAAACCGATACGCATCCATATCCGTGCACTGGAGCAGCGCATAAAACCGATGGCTACGAAACTTTACGGACATCATTTTACTGCCGCATCGTGTACACGTATCTCTGTCATTCGGCACAGTTGCTTCGCGTATTGTGTCATCAAACCAGATATTGTTTTTACACTCCGGAAAGGCTACACATCCGAGATAGTAACCCGAACCATCTCGTTTCAATCGTAGGCACATCTTATTGCCACATTTTGGGCATTTGCAGACTTCCTTCATAGGGGCTGGCGCACTGCCGGGTGCTGCTGAGACCGCACCACCTCCCCCACCGTGATCCGGTGGTGGATCACGAGGCGCTTGATTCAACCTTTGTCCCAACGCCTGATCGAGTGCACGCGCCTTCTGCGACATGATCCGGTACACCTCCTTGTATTTGGCAATCTGCTCGGCCAACACTTCACTGGGATTTTTACGGCCTTCACAAACCAACTTCAGGTCTGCCTCGAGTCCGGCACGCAGCTCGGGATGGGCCAAACGTAATTCCATCATTTCGTACCCTTCCACTAGCCCCATGCCGAGCGTGCCGGGTACCAGAAACCCCCGATCACGCTCACCGATGTAGCCTCGTTCCTTGATTGTGTTGATGTGTTCAGCATGGGTTGCGTCCGTGCCGATACCATGTTTTTCCATTAACGCGATCAAATCCGCCTCGGTAAGCATGTTCGGTGCGGTAGTGGATCCCTCGTGCAGACCCAATTCGGTCGGTTCGAACGTGTGGCCGATCCGGTATGCGTGTATCTCTTTCGCATTCCAACGATCGTACGGATACACCTCTAAGTAGTTGCGCTCGTGAATGCAGAGACCTGAGGCAGTAAACTCTTCCTCTTCTCCTACGATCACATTAACGATCGTCTCCGAGCCGGTTGCATCGCGACTAACGCACGCGAGGAAATGGCGTGCAATCAACTCGTACACACGCCACTCATCGCCGGACAGATTCGTCGGCAGCTTGGTCGGATGGATGGGAGGATGGGCTTGATCGGACTTTTTGCCGTTCCGTGGATTAACGCCCCATTGCAACACTTTTTCGGCGAATGCACCCCATTGATCGCTGCTAACCTGGGCCTGTACGAGCGGAGCGAGTTTCATGTCCCCGGTGAACATGTTTGTTTCGGTACGGGGATAGCTGATGATACCTGTCAAGAGAAGAACATTAAGATCATTTTCTATTTTCTTGGCGAATCCAAACGTATCATATAGCCTTAAATTTACCTTGAGTATAGAGTTTCTCCGCAATAGTCATTACTTGCTTTGCGTTCATCTTGAGCTTTCGTGAGCCCAGTTTTTCTAATTCCACTGTGTCCATCGGAGTTGGGCGCCACTTGTTTTTTGGTTTCTGCGTCACGTTTACTACCTTTACCACTGGATTAGCCTGACAAAGTTGCAGATACGCCTCGCAGCACTGCTTATCGAACAAACGGTTACGCGACCAATGAAACTCTACAGTCAAATCGTCGATCGTATGTGTCACTGCAACAAAAAGGAATTATATGTAATTAGTCTCATGTGCAAAGTATACAGCGTAAGAAACAGACACAAGAAACATACGCTTCAACTTCCAAAACGTTTGTGGGATAAAGTTTTCAATTTCCTTGTACCGTTGTGCTACGAACCCAAGTGTTGGAATCTGACAACTACCGTACGACACGAGGTTGTTAGAAATGTCTTGGGGAAATATTTTTTGCAACCGCAGCGTCTGATAACGCGTAAAGGCGGCACCGATCCGCAGATCAAGCTCACTGCGGACGTTCACGGCGTCATTCTGGCGGGCATCCGGCTGGACTAAATTTTCGATGGCACGTTTGATCGACGGAGCTGTGATTTCGGAGAATTTCGCGCGGAAAACTCGCAACTGGGGTTTAATCGCACGGCACACCTCTATTATCTCGAAACCAATGTTTTCGCCTTCACGATCGCAATCAGTCCATATGATGAGTGCTGAGCAGCCGCGTACTTCACGTTCGAGCGTTTTCTTAATTTTTTCGTACTGTTCCGGGCAGGATTTACGAACGGGCGCATCAAACAAGTCCTCTGGGTTACAACTTTGCCAACCGCGGAAGGTGGGAAGGAATTCGTGGTTTAACAGATGCCCCGACACAGACGTCATTATCATCTGTATGTTTTGTCCTTGTAGGTTGTAGCTAAACTCGTATATTTTGTTGTACGGTGAGTAACCTTCCCTCTGTAAATGAAAGAGTTTTTTACCGCATTCTTACGACTAAGATATGTTCTGCAACAACATACCCGCTGAGACGATCCACGCGATAACAAGCCGGAAATCGTTTTCGCAGCATCATTCTTTTCCGCCACGTTGAGATATTTCATCGCTGCACTGCAGTCATTCACTGTGGTACGTGTTTGTGAGCAGAATCGCACAAAGGAAAATGGATTTCTTGCCAATCGAAGCATTCAACAATCAGTTGAATTGCGATACTTTTGCAATAAACACTTTTCTAATATTTTTTGGTCCGTGTGTTTATGCACAACCAAAATAAACAAATAAAAACAAACGTTGGCGCTTTTTCACACAGTCATAGCATCAGGACATATATTTTGACAACTATCTAATCAATTTTCAAATAATCGACATAAAAGTCGATAAATTCAATCCTGATAGTTGCCGCGCTGTAACTATTCCTGGTTTCGGTTAGCCGTTCTGCAAATATCATGTGGTGTTATTCACTGGAAATTACTGTACTGCATTGTAGTAAGGAAACCGGTGACTATATATCTATAATAGTGGAAAGTCTCTTAATGCGGTTCAAATGTATATCGGGTTTTCCAACAGTGGGTAACCAAATTCCATCACGAAAAAGAAAAAAATATTGCCGACTTAAAAATATAAAAATAGGGAAACAAACTATATCATCCTTCAATCGTCTCAAGCCATTACTTCCCTTTAGTACAAATACCTTTTACCAATGTCCTTTTGAGATAAATTTCTCCCTGGTTTATTCAATCCTTCGAGACTCTTGATATCCGTACAGGATGTCATTTATTTATCTATTTCTCCATTTTGTTACACTTATTTGCTTAGCATATATTACAACTAAGTAAAATTACAAAGTTTCGACACAGAACAACATTGATGTAAAAAAAAATTACAAAACGTTTCAATAGCCATGGTGACTGAGTTGTCAGGGTAATTAACAAAGCATTGAATTGGTTGTCAAAATATAAAGTCAACAAAGAGACGCATGTTTAGCTACGACAAGCATTTTGCTTGGTTGTTGGTCGATGATTTCAGCTGCTCTTTTGCATACACGTTTCATGTGAACATTTTTTCATAATGAAAATTATACGAACAAAAGAAAGACGTAAAGTGGTCACATGACGGAAGTGGCCTAAACCTGGTTGTTCTTACACGTTAAAAATTGAACCGCGCTCCCGGTATGTACGGTGTATTTATCACATAAACAAATCGGGCTGTATGGGTTGAGAGTTTTTAAAGAGCCCCCTGGTGTTGTATGCCAGTTCGAGCTCACGAATCCATCGTTTCGCTAAAAACTTTAAACCTTTATGTGTGTATGAATAGCAGTGTATTCGGGTGGCTCAATTCCAGCTTATATGAAATTTATCGCTAACTTTCTAGTTTAATCAATTTTCACGGCTCCGTAGATTTTCCTGATAAAACTATACGCGGCAAAAAATCCTATCGTTCCGGTGAGAATATAGAACGTTACCACCATCAGTCCTGCAGGAAGAACATCTTTTAAATAGGCGAACCACAATACCATCATCTCGTATCGCTCTACTTACCCGTGTATCCCAGATAGAGTAGCGTCGGTATAAATTCTGTAATTTCGAGTTTGGTGAAGAAATAAAATATACTATAGAACAGTATGTACACGGCCGATCCACCCGATACGATGAAGCTTCTCCACCACCATCGATAGTCCTGCAAACGAGAAAATTTGTATCAATGATCCGTTTATCTGTGTTTATTTAGGAAAATCCTACCTCAGCGCACAGCTGGAAATAGGTCATGACGATGGAAATCTGCGAACAGCTCACGACCAGTATGCAAAACACCAGGAACAAGAATCCAAACAGATAGTAGAATTGGTTCTGCCAGATGGCGGAAAATATGAAAAATAATTCGATAAAAACGGCTCCGAATGGCAGAATGCCGGCCATCAGTATGCACAGCCCAACATTCATGTACCAGTGCTGATGCGGTATCTGCCGCGGAATCATATTCGTCCGAACCGGGTGCTGATAAGCTTGCTTCCGATAACCGAAGTAGTAGCCCAAAAACACCAAAGGCAGCGAAATACCGAACCATAACAGTAGTAACGCAACCATCGTTCCGAATGGCACAGCACCACTGGAATCCTTGTCCCAGATGAAAAAGTTTAAAAAGAAACAGGTGCCGAACATCAGACCCGGATAGAAGGTTGCCGTGAGGAAACCAGCACGTTCCCAGTTGCGTCCTTTCATCGTTTTGTAAAGCCGTGCCGAGAAATATCCGGCGATGAGACCCATAAACACGTACAACATTATTCCGGCTGTCATAAGAGCTCCACGGGACGATGGGGATAGCATTCCGAGCATTGCAATGACTGGTTTGGGGAGAAGATAAAAAGCATAAAAAAGTGCATTCTACTCCTGGATATATTATGCGACTTACTGATGGTGATGAGTGCCATGAAAAATATCTGTATTCCGCTTCCGATGACGGCGGCAAATAGTCGCGGATGTCGAGGGGGGCGAAACACGTCTCCGTGCACCAACTTCCACCCGGTTTCTTCCAGCGTATCCTCAATACTGATACTATCGTCCGTGTTATACTTAGCAATGTCTCTACGAAGCGTTCGGACCATAATCATCGTCAGTATTCCTAAAAAAAACACGGCAATGCGATTATTCTACTGCTTATCACATCTAAGTATGCTTGACTTACCAGAGAGGAAGAATACCACCACGAGCGAGTTGATGATGCTAAACCAATGAATCTGCACATCGTTCATGCCGAGATAAATGTCCCAACGGGAGGCCCACTTTACAGACGATTCCTGCCAAACGACCGAGTAGGTGAAGAAAAGTTCAGTTCTTCCGTTCGGGGTTACTGCTTGCGGTTTGGGATTGTCCGGAAAAATGCACGTATCTCCGTCGAAACTGAGCGAGTTCTTACTAATCGAAAGCGTCTCTACTTCGAATCCGACGACACGATACTGATTCCTAAGGTAGGTAACGTTATTACTTTTCTTATGCTTCAGATACCTTATTTTCGGTGCTTTTTCAACTTACTCGCTGTGTAGATGATAAAACAAGCGAAACCGCAAGTGATTGTTAATGAACACGTTCGGTCCATTTGTTTGTCCTAAGCGATAACCGTGCTCAAACTGTTGTTCCATCGTATCCGGGTTGACAAATTTAGTTGCAACTGGAAGATTATCGATGATGCTGCAATGATAAAACATCGTCTAGGTTAACCAACAATCCTCGTTTAAGATACTAGTTTACGACACACTTACAGATGAACGAAGTACTCATGCCGTATCCTCTCAGCCACCTTGGCCGACTGTTCATGGTCCCAGTTCATAGGCCTATCCTTTGAATTACACAACAGCTTGCACTGGATGTTTTCTGCCATTCGCACTTCGTATGGTGTGTTAACGATCCGATCGCCACGCAGAACTTCGCCGAGATTTTCACTTTTGTACACCACCGTACCATTCTTAGGCAAGCAAAGCTGCAATGAGTAATACTCGTATGGCAGCTGCGTGTGGGTGCTGGTCATTTTGACGGCTTTCACATCAATCTTTTGGCCCTTCTTGAACTCAACCGGAGCCACGCCGGGCACGTAGAACGCGGAAGATTGTCCAATAATGTGCACAAACGTTGCAATTATCAGCAACCAACGCACGGTCCATCGCTGATTCTGTTAATTTTAAAGCGGTACAAACATGAAAATCATGTAGTAAACATCTTCCACATTGTTGTCGATGCAAATGTTTACTTTCTCTGCAGCATTAATTGACGGAGGCCTAATGAAAAATGCATGAAATTATTAGGAGTGAAATGCTGCTGCTTACCTGATTTCCCATATTTAGCTTCATCTGAAAATGAGTAACGACGAAAACATAGGAAAACAGAATCTAGCACCGAAAAACCGATAGTTCCACCGAGAACCGTGTTTTTTACGGGATTAAAGAAAAACAATTTACGTACACATGACAGTGGTTAGCCGGTGGTCAGGCTGTAATGACAGTAATTTGGCATTTCGAAAATATGCTATAATTTGAATTTGTTTGAAAATGATTTTTTGTGTAAATATATTTACACAGATTATAATCAACAGATTAGGCAAAAATGTTGAATGATTTTCAAAAATGAATTATTTTAATAAAACAGTTGCCATTATTACAGTTAATCAGTAGGGATCAATTCTGCACGATACCACTTTTAAAGGGAGCCATCTACTTTAATGCCAAACGTTGAACAATTTGTTACTGACTGTATTGAGCAAATTTGAAGTTAGAAGGATAAGACGCTAGAAGAATGAAGAATTTGCCAAAGGAAGTTAAATTAATTTTCTCAAAATATTTTTTTTAATGTTAAGGTTTATCAATAGTTTTGAATCACACACATTTTAACTAAAGATAAAAAGATTAATAAATCAATCAATAAGGTCATGTCAGCGCTAGTATGGCTACAAATCCTGCTTGCATATACCATAACCATAGGTAATAAGCTTTTGGTAGGAAGGGAAAGCCTAATGTTGTTACCATTCGTATTGTACATTGGGTCACTTACACTGAAGCATCGAAACGAAGAGATTTTGAATGATAGACATATACACGTTTATTTGTAGCTAATACTGTATAGGTTATTTTAATTCTTACTAAGAAGAATAACATAATTACAAAATCAAGTCCATCGAATTATGGGTAGGACATAATGAATGTAGCCTTGTTTTTAGACAAACGACTAGTTAGTACTGCTACTTAACATTTCAAATTTTTCTTCAACTTCCTTGGTATGTCTTGGTAGCGCGTTATGTACTAATGCCCTTATTTAAGACCGTGCTAACCAATTTCCTGGACTATCAAGTGGTATTTCGCAATACTTAAGAAACGCCAATTAATTTTTTTCTTCACCACGCAAGTTTACCAACATGAAATTGAATTTGTATGATTGAATTGTTATTAGTCATAGCTTGAAATAATTTTACCTTATAACAAAAGTAAAAGCTAATAATATCCATACAATCCAAATGTTGGTAATTTTCGGATTCGATCATTTTACACAAATCAAATAAATTTACAAGCTAAATTACGATGCTACCAATTAGTGGGTTAACAAAAGTAAAAAAAATGAGCAGATTTTAGAACACGAAAGCATTCATCATTGACTCATTCTGTTTCGTTAATCAGTATCTCATGTTTAAAGACGTCAGTATGAACAAGTTTTAAGAAGATGAATAAACACAAAAATAAATTAGAAAAATTTATACGTTTGAGATGTTGTTTTCCTTTTTTTGGGTCAAATTGCAGCTTTTAACTTCACCTGAATGAAAGTAGTCAGATATCGTACCAACCATCTATAAATCCGGATTTATTTCCAATGTCATCAACTAAATGCCACACAACAGGGAGGCGCGAAGAAAATTGTATTTAAGAAATGCCTATAAATTAACAATTAAGTCTTCTTAGAAAATGAATTATGTCCGGTGCTTGCAGTCAATTTGAATAATCACGATCAGATAAAAACCACACCCTCATCTTGGAAGAAATGTAGTTAGTATCACGGAGTCTTTCTGCTCCCTATCCATTTTTGTACTCTTATAGCCTCTCGCATAACCATTCCAGAAACACACGATTGGTATAAGCTTGGCAGGTATTTTACGAACAAGAGGCCGCGGTTGGTACAGTGGCTCATGTTGTGTTTGCATCGTTGCGACAGTATGAATCTTTAAAATTCTCACGATTAATTTAAAACAGATAAACCAAATGCTGAAGGAAGATGAGAAAGGAAGCACTTTAACTGTGTTGAAATTTATGCTTCTGTAGATTACAAAGAGCACGGAACAAACATTCATTGCATGACCATTTCATAAGGTGATTCGAATGTCAAAAACATTAAAAATATATTGTTTGTGAAATGTCTGTTGCTTAATCACAAATAAACTTTGAAATACAACATTTGGCCGATGTTTGTGGTGTTACATTTTATTTTAAGTCATCATTTTGGTGTTGTTTTGTTGAAGTCATTAGTGAAAAATGCATAATATATGCTGTATATCCTGTTATTAAAGAATTTAATGCAGTATAATTGTAAACTCCTAGCCTCTATCATCAACGATTGTCGTCGTATGTGTGAGAAGCGTATGGCTTCGGAAATTGCTAAATCAGCATCCTGTTGATTCAACGCTATTCTATCGTCAGACTTCTTTCCTCGCTATCTCGTTTCCATCATTCTTCAACGATATAGACGGACCCAAAGGGTCAGGGTAGTGAGTTTATAAAACTATTTCAACGTCGTTTCCAGGAAACGACACCGTCTAACAGTCGTCAAGTGTTCATTAGCGATGAGCGGAAATTCCACAACCGGGACCGTACATCACCTCGAATGGTTGGATCCGTCGCGAACGCATCCGCCCGTGCAAGAGCGAAGCGTTGATTTTTTTCCTGTAAACATTAGACGTTAAACAAAAATGGCAGGAAATCTCAAATGCAAATAATCACATTTTATCATTTCACCAGTGTTGTGTAGTATCTGATTCGTCCGAGGGTTGGATCTGTCTAGGGGGGGGTAGCATGTGTTTATTTATATTTCACCCCCTCACCCCTCTCCCCCCTGCAATGAAATAGAGCAAGCACAGAACTGGAATGCACCACTGATATTACAGTGGCCTTCAGATATTGGATACTTTATCAAATGATGTGTACGATACCAGTCGAGCGATTCACACGTAAGGAGAATGCAAAAACAAATCGGTGTTCCAGTTGGAAAAATGGAAAAAAAACTCCTAAACGCAAGCTTACAGATGTCAGTCATACATTATCTCCATTAGCTGCACACCTGGTGGCGTAGAGCTTTCAACCATTTTCTCAAAATTATTGCCATCACATGATGGGAAAGAGAAGCAAGGAACAAATAAAAACCTGTTTTCTGGACGTGCGTTGCTACACAACCTTCGTAATGCTATGGCGAGTCTACAACTACTACTGAAATCGAGCGGTACAACACATTGAGCGAGCTTTTATGTTGCGTTTGGTACCGCCCACAATTTTCCGCGCGCTTACGGTGGCCGAACGGGAAAACATGGCCACTCTGAGGTTGGGTAACGGAAAATGCCTCTGATGCTGCTGCCGTATTACGTCCGGTCGATGGCGTCTTGCGTCTCATTTAGTAGCCAGTTTTTACCGAATTTCGTCTGTTCTGTCTGTGACCAGGTGTTTCACTTTCAGTTCCTACGGGTAGTTAATGGATATTTGTATTTATTGGTAAATTACTCGTCCTGAGTCTGAATAAATTTGTTTCTGTCTGAGCTTTTCAAACAAGTATTATTTGACTCTGTCACATCTTATTAAAAAAATATTTGTTGTTATATTGCAGTAACAATTTAATAAGACAAGTCGTGTTCATAAATTTGTATTGCATAATACGGTTTATAGGAGCTACAGTTTTTTTTTTAAATTAAGAACATAACTATGAGATATTTTTATTTGAAATTTTAGATTTAAAAGTAATAATTTAAACGAAAAACAATCGTACATATGAGGCTTTTATTAGGTATTAAATATTACAAAATTATAAATTAAACATTTAATTGCTATCGCTATCTAATTGCTATGCTAATATCGGTTTGACTTTCATAAAACATATAATTGCTGAAAATAAATTATTAACCTGAAACTAATGTTATATCATGTCGTTGATAACCGCAATAGATTTCTGTAAATTTCTATAAATGTGATTCAAAATATACTTTATTTATATTTTAAAGTTAAAATGGCAAACATAAACTCCGCGTCGATCTTAAAGCTTCTGTAAGTCATTACATCAGCAACGAAACCTTCATTAACTTTGAAATAATCTCCTGAACCAATATGAGCTGCAAGTAAAGAGTGCGATGATGATGGCACAGCATGCACACGTTCATCTGTAATCAACCGGCAACCGTAACGAACTCGGTTCAATCACACCGTAATGAAATTATCGTTCTCAATCTGGCAACAGTGAATCAATAGATATTACAAACGCATCCACATACACTTCTGTGCACATTATTGTGAACGTTCATGCACTCAGCGGATGGCTCAATTGCTGCGGCGATTGTGAAGAGTGGACAGGGAATGAGCCATTGTAAGGCGGGCGAGAGAATTATTTATCGATGAAATGCCCATGAAACAATAGAAACGTTTTAATTAATATACGTGTTTTTGTTTGTAATTGATTAAAATTCAATGTTGGTAAACTACTATTTTATGTTATTCTTCCATATATGTTATGCTTCGTAGCTACAAATCACCTGTTAAATCTGTCAATTTTAGTATGCAAATACCATATTATTTTAAATTATAACTTTGTTATTTACCATGTCTTACCGTGCGCCTATTTTACTATACCGTACAATACATTCCTCCAATGTATTTTCGCGAACGTGTATCGTACCTCTTGTTCCAATCAATACGGCCCAGTTAGCCGTGCACACACAGATCCGGTAACCGGAGTTCAGAAGAAACCTGGTTATATCTCATTTACGTTGACTGACATCTATCCTGCACGCCCATTGAACATTGAACACGTTCCATTGCTCCAGTCGTCAACAGCGACTTGTCCCCCTTTTTTCCGAAGCACGACAAATTGTCCGACAATCGGGCAATGTTCCTTCCGGCGACTGATTTTTGTCGTGGCTGCTTTTATTGTGCCACCATTTTTACGACACGGTGTTCTGACCTTTCGCCAGTGACGTCATTAGAATGCATGGGAAGAGGATACTTCTTAAAAATCGTTCACACTTCCTCGTCGGGCTCGTAAATGGACCTGCGGGGTAAATGACGACGCGACACATAGCAAACCGGTGCATTGAAGGTGGCGGTGGTGATGGCGGATTCCATAAATTAGACAGCTATCAGTGACTTCCTAGGGGTCGGCCCGAAGCACCGAACAACCGTTCGCATCCTGCTGTGTTGCACGTCCTTAAGCACATACGCACATCGAGACAATCATTCGGGGACGTTATACGAGGGGGGGATGGAAAAGAAGGGAGAAAATCCCGGATTCAATGTCTTCGATACTCGGGTTATCGATTTTCATCGATGGCCGTTTTTTTTTTCTTCAGTTTGCTCTAGGGTTTGAACACGACTAGCCTTTAGCGCCAATGTGGAACAGACCTTATCGCCACAGTGGCATCGTGCGATCTACAGACGTACTATAACAATGGGACATTTGAGCGTTCATGTAGAATTGGATCCAAAGTAATCAACCAGCGGGACGTGCAATAGCCTTCCGAAGCTGCCGAAAAGATGTATGATGTGTTGCATTTTGCTGCGGTGATTATTAAGGTCGTACATCTCTTTAAACTGTAGACTGTGAGGGTGAATGATTTTATTTATAAATTATCTTTTTTGGGCAGGCAAATTTAATTTTTTTTGCTAACAATTTTTGTCGTGGCTGCTGGTTTATCCTAGATATTTCTAGGTTGTGAAGTGATTTCGTCTGCTTCGTTATCTCATATTTTAATTTAACGTTACATAATAATTAATAATCGGAAATAGATTTCAGGAGAATGGTAAACAATAAAGTAAATTACAGTTTTTAAATTCACTAATTTATAATTTTAAAGAGGCTCATCTTACCAGTCTTGGGATTTTATTTTTTCTCTCTTGTGGTCTAAATCTCTCCCGTTATCGCATTCGTCCTCGTCTACCGTTGGCTACGCTCTCGTGTTGTTGGGAACAATGAACAGGTTCCCAACACAGTATGACTATTATATGGTTGTTTTAGTTGAAAATTTTATTGCTTTAAAATTTACTACTTAAATTTAGTAAATTGATGTTTTGTTACATGTTATAAACCATTCAATTCTGAAAAATGTGTTTTTTTTGCAATGAAAAAATTATTCTGAAATCCTGAATTATTCATTATATTATTGTATTCTGTCTGGTTTGTATGACTTTCTGCTTCAGTATTGCATATTGCAACTTCACATAGAAAAAATGGAAACCATTCCAAGCAGGCAAGCGTGAAATAAAATTTCAACGGGACTATTCGCGCGCACAAAATACATAGACACCAACAAATGGATAGCGAATCTGCGAATCAAATTGATCGTATGATACGATCGATGTAAGAACATCGTCTTGTGAAGGACATATTTTCTGTTCTATTTCATTTCATCGCTTCTAATCTCATTGGATGAGTAGTAGGTTTCGTTAGAATTGACATGCACATGCCAAAACCGAAAAAATCTCTACCAAATGCTGCCCCATCCACCGTTTTCATTTGCTTTAAACGGAGGATGAAGGAATGTTTATACTTTCCCACAGTATTGATGGAGACTAGATGAGCAGCGTGCCGGTGAGATAGGTTACATGTCTTTCCCTTTCCCACACAACACTATGTCGCATCTTAACCCGGTCTGTAGCTCAATTTCTTCACCCCACTCCATTTCACCCGGCCATAGCAGGCGACGAAGGTTCCGCCACAGAAATATGAACGTTTATATGTCGTTTAAGGCGGATTACTTATGGGAGTATTATGTCAATAAAACGGAAAACACTTCTCCACTGCGCTCTCCGTGTCCCATGGAACTTGGCGTGAAGGGGCAGGGTGAGATTCCAAAAAAACCATACGCTCCCACTAGTATAGATAGGGGTTGCGGCACAGTTTCGCAAAGCCGGAGAAGGGCACCGGGGGTGAGATACAGTCATCATATTACATGCCTATATGAACATCCAATCTTGTATGTCATCTAAGACGCATGCTATCGTTTTGATGTGTGGCGAGGATGTGTGGAGAGGGATAGCGGAGGAGACTCACTCTACTTAAGAAATGAGGCTGATGCTGCTGCAATGGACTAGAGTGAAGAGCACGGCACGAACATTATTGCCGTAGAATTTTCAAATCTTCCATAATTCCGCTAGCGCGATCGAAACCTAACAAAAAAAAAAGAAACTGACAAAAAGAGAATCTCCAAACTCCTCAGGTCAAGTGACCGCGGTAGCAACGAAAAAGTAGAAGAAAATCTAGGATAACAAGTACATAAATTGATAAACTTTATTGATTCAAATGGACCGTATAATCGTATATCTATTTAAGAAAGGAGACTCACACTCCACACACCGCCTGAAATACATAGCATTTAGCAGAGCGAACGGCAAAGTAGCGGTTCCCGGTCGGTTGTTTTTAGCTGAACCGTCGTTGTTTTGGATGCCTTCGCAAGGAGCTTTCGGTCGAATCGTTCGTTTTGTTCTAACAGCATACGAAACGGCAGGACGGTACTTGAACAGTAAGGCGTGAATTTATCTGTCGCTTCAAGGATATATAGATAGCAAGAAAACATCGGAACTCTGCGAAAGTGTTTTAAAGCATTCTGGAACAACGATCTTTAGGTAGTTCTAACCACAGTTTTTGTAGTTCATGTTGACCATTGTTTTTGTAGGTAAATTAAAGCAGATAACAGATTTTTAATCTTTCATGGTATTTAAATATTTCAACATATTAAAGAGAATATATGCTGAAATTTATTAAGATTTGCACATAGAAGGAAAACCTAAAAATATATTAACTATTTTTTACTATCTTTGTTTTTTTATCCTTAGCTTGGAATTTATTGGAAAACAAATATATTTACCATTTAGACAACTATCGCTTTCTATTTTTGCAAAATTTTGATTTCAATTAAATTCCATTAAATTCCACCATTCAATACCACAATTTGGCTACTACTATAACGCCTAAAATCCCTTTAATGTAATTCTCGATCTCAGTTGTAAGGCTCACAGCAGAAATAAAGTTCTTTTGCAATTTGCCTTTACATTGCTATTATTATATCGGACATAAATCTACCATTCGTATTTCTAAAGATTGACGTAAAGTAACATGGTGCAAATGATACCCGCCTTCTATTTTAAATCCATACCAACACGTGAGTTTGCAATCATTAGCGCCAAGTTACGCCCAGAAGTGTGTGAGAGTGATGCCAAAAAAAAGTGATGACAGAACTCTAATAATTGGACATAATCCGCACTCGCTGCTCCTGTGTACAGATTCTCCTTTCCCGAGCGAAACACAACGCGACACGTTAAAAAGCAACAGTAATAAGGTTGGAAATCAATCACAATTGAAATCCCCAACCCGTGGGCAATCGAATTTAAAACAACAAATTGTTAGCTAAGTGATATGATTTGTGGTCGACGGCGATGGCGCTGCGTGGGGTGGCTTACTTCCGTTTCAAATTAAGTGTGTAGCTTAACGGTTGGAAGTAGGGTAGTCTTTTACGGGGTGGATTCATACAAACGAGTCTAAAAATCCGGCATCCTTCGGTACGAGAGCATTTCACTGC
Source organism: Anopheles farauti No. 4 (assembly GCA_000956215.1). Classification (NCBI taxonomy): domain Eukaryota; kingdom Metazoa; phylum Arthropoda; class Insecta; order Diptera; family Culicidae; genus Anopheles; species Anopheles farauti No. 4. The sequence continues at coordinate 17,204 of JXWZ01012632.1, forward strand.
CTGGTGGGTGGTCCAATTTTCACGTTTTATCACACACTACCACACAGGGACGTAGAGGATGGCTGGAGATTTCCGCCCAGCAGCAACGGTAGCCAGTCATTGGTCACAGTTCACGCACCGAAGCGCACCGTCAAACGGCAACGAAGACGCACTGCCGTGTGATGCTGGAGGGTTGACTGAAAAGCTTACGGTTGTGAATCTTACGTTAAATTTTACGTTTTTTTTTCTTACTTTAGTACAACATATTTATGTGCATTTGCTCTTAACAGTTGTGGCTATTATCATAGCACAATATTTTTTATATAATTATTCAACAAATATCTGAACGTTTCAAACATACAAGAAATGTTGCTTTACGTTCTACCCACCAACTCGCAGTACACTACCAAGAACCAAGGGTTTCCAAACGCCGTAACAGACGTAGGTGGTAAATTTTTCGGTGAGATTTTCAACCCCCTTATGATTCGCGATGCGTAAACGATTCAAATAAGAATTTATGGCGTTAAAATGTAGGCCCCTTCGCATGCTTTAAGCGGTGAGACGGTATAGGAATTTTCGCTGTTATGATTTTTTGTTTCAAATTTTGAAGCGCTATGTCCCGCTTGTAAAGTAGCAAGCGGCACTACGAAAGGATTCGGCTATTCTTTTAGATACAATTGATGCCTTGTATGTTTTAAAACTCTTGGAAATACGACAGGACGTAGACGTTCTGTTTTCTTTTTATTGTGTCGTAATTATTTTAGTTGTATTAAACTTTCCTGCCGTTTGCTACTGTTTGTTATCAAGAAAATGGCAATTTCATGTACCATTAGGAGCAAACATAAAAAGGTATGGAGAATCACCTAAAACAATATTACTATTTATTTAATGTTATGAATATAATGTATAACTGGAAAATAAAAGTGGAGATGTAATCTCTATAAATGTAATCAACGAAAAAAAGAAGTCATAATGAAAAACAATTAACTTTTAACTATAAACAATATTATAGTAGTATAATTTAATAACAATAAAACGAAATTTTATCTGTTTTGCAAATATTTCTTATAATAATTAGTACAATAAGCGTTAGAACAGAACAGGGTGCGTTAGAATAGAAAAGATATACAAATAGCATTAAATGATCATGTAACGAAATGAACAGTCAACCAAATTGGATTTGCTTTGAAGTACTTCCTCCTTACGAATCCCGGCTCCAGGATCAACTACCAGCATTGTCAACCATCCATTACCAACACCATTATGCGGTGACTAACCACGGTGAAGAAAATCCCACCGGAGCAGAGCAAATCCCATTCATGTTTCCTCCACGACCCCCCCCCTTCCTGCCGGCGTCAGCTTCCTTTCCCTTAACTGATGAAGTGATTTTATAAACGCGTCTTTTAACAGGACTTTAATTGTCTGCTGGTCCACTGTGGTGGTGGAAGGTGATGGTGACGATGTCGCACTAACTAACCACCGGAAAACCTCGAACCCTCGTCAACGTGGAAATAGGGAAGCATATCCTACTTCAGCCCTCCCGGGACACGGGAATGAGATGACTTATTTATAAAACAATAAATTTCAAAGGGCTCGTGGCCCATTGCGTGAAGAAATTCGACGTCGATGATAGCATTATAGAGCAATGATATTTAACATTTTCTTAAGACTGTTCGCTTGCTGATATCTTTTCCAGTGTCAATTTTTTATCTATTCTTTCTTCATTCGTCCACCATTTGGTGGTCTGGTTTCTTACTCTTTTGGCGAGGTTAATTCTTCGGCATGTTGGCAATTGATAAAAATGGCTCAAAAGAATGCTAAAGTCATCCAAACGATATCACAAGACACCCGTACGGGCACGTCTCTTTCGCTGTCCGGAAGCGCAAAAGGCGCAAATGTTATCGGATTTGCGGTCAAATTCACGCAATCTTTTAAGTCATTGAAGTTTGCCGGAAGACCGGCGAGATCGGTGGAACAAATGAATAATTTAGAAGGGCAAACGCCGTCCCTAACCAGCAGCGCCAGTTTGGTCGGGATACAAAGGGCAAGAATCAACCAACCGATTCGGAGATATTAGGTGAGGGTTCGGCGACAAAAAGGCGTGCAAATACGCATGCAAAGTACGCACCGCCACTAGCTATTACAGTGATTTTGTCACGGTTACCCAACGCCCCTGGGAAACACCGTCAGGAGCGTGGATAATTAATTCAATTACAATGATACACTTAGCATAATGTTGTCATACTCGAATAATTTATAATCGTCCAGTAAACGCCACGAATGACATTTTTGCAGCGTTGGCGTCCTGTTTTTTAATTTTTGGTTTCAATATCTCTCAAGTCAATGGATTGTCTTAATACAAATATCTGGGTTTAACCCGTTCAAACAATATTCACGACTCATGGTTTTACTCATCTAATTTCCGAACGTTTAACATTGAAAAAATATGATTTATTGCCTGTTAACAGTTCCGTTTACCCCGTGGTTTTCATTAATGGCGTTCTTCAAGAAAAAATACTTCGGTAATGCATTACTTTATACGTAATATGAATGCCCGTGAGTTGAATATTTAACATCCATAATTTATCAAATTGACATCACCATACGGTGAGCAGTAGTTGAAAATAGTAGTTGAAAAGCACTGCAAGAGAGCACCTACAAAGGCAAAACATATTGCGAAAGTTTTGGTAGCTCGTAAATTCATCTACTTCAACTATAAGTTTCTAATTTTTCTTTTTCGAAACGTTTTCGAAGTTTTTGAATAATATGAAATCGACGTTTCGCTGGAATTTAATAATAGTTAGCTATAATTTATACCGTTTTCGTGAACAGACGAAAATGAGTTTAAAACCAGTCTATATCAAGATATAGATATTTTAAGAGTCAAGATATTTTATGTCACAGTTATACTGAATGACGAAATAATACATTTGGAAGCTTTCTGGAACGATTAAAAATAATTCAATGGTTTGATTTCAAATAACTATACAATAGTTTATTTTCAGAAAAAAACATTCTTCCCAAAACTGCTACTGCCGAAATCAAATCTTTCCCACATCAGCAACAGAATATCCACTAATCACTAAATGTGCTCAGGATCCGGAGTGATATAACCCCGAATATATTAGAAAGATGAGAATGTAATAACGAAATATTATGCATGACGAGAGGGAAAATCAAGTGCAGTACAAATTTTGAACGATCCAATAATTGTTCCGCAGGATTTCGATGGCTGACGTTTTCATCGCTGCAACGGTACTTGAGACATGAATGATGTCTCCATGACAATGGATTATTCTAACCTGTGACACAATGATTGTGTTTTCAGTCGTGGTTTACTTGTCTGACTGCGATTGGGGCGTGTTATTCTGTTGTTATATATGTATTGTTTTGTTGAAAAACACTCTTTTAATAGATGTTTAGTATGTGGTAAAATGAAAGGAAATTTCGTTCCATATACATACATAATTTATAAATGTATTTCAGTTGAGAATTTATTTTGAAAAAAAAAATTGAAAATCTTGAGTAACGCTAATGAAGAGTCTTTCTCTAATTAAATGAATAAATAAATAAATAACTCATGAAGAGTAGCATGTGAATTTTTGTAGACCAGCTGCGCAGTAA
>JXWZ01012637.1:0-18497 GCA_000956215.1 Anopheles farauti No. 4
TTGTTTCAATTAAGACAGACACACAGACTAAGACAAAATTTTAATCTAAAAATGGAATAGGTTAAGGATAATTCATTCAAAAAATTTACTGAAGGATAGTTCGGAGAAGACATAAAAGAGTTGATTTGAAAACTGTATCTAGGTATACACATAAATGGTATAAGATATGACATATTTTTCATTCAAAGAAGACATCAGCATATTGCATACGCTTATAGTCTTCTAAAATGTTTGATAAAGTCTTGTCAAGTTTAACAGCGTAAAGTTTAGTACAACAGCACAACAGCAAATGAATGAGTCGAACAAAATAAAAAGCACATCAGCATGTGTCAGCAAACGAAAGAACTTCCAGCCTAGGTCCCTCGTTGTTATTTTTTTCTTTGCAAACCATAAATCACGTTGCACGTTTCCGCGCTTAACGCACATGCTGCAATTACACGATAGGACGATAGGGACGGCATACAAAAAACTAGCCTCGCAGCCATTTTCGTTCGCCTCGGTTCAATTCCAAATAGTTCGCCTGTACATAAATGTGTACCCCGCAATAAAGAGGTTGTCCCGCGTGTCTCTGAGTTAACGATGCATAATTTACTGCTTGGCCGTGGCGTATCCCTTCAATTGAAACAACGTCCTGTACCTTCTCTTCACCTTGATCCTTAAAGTGCCAGGTAAAAGGACGGACGGACAAGCGAGCACACAATAATACGCATCTCTTGCATTTTACTACCTCGGGGTAAGGATTTCTTCAGCCTGTGTCAAGGATATTGCACGCACTGAACAATTCTTCAATCCTTCCACCATCCACTCACACATCACCGTGTCTACACCCACATTCTCGTTCACATCCTTGCCATGTACGATCGTAGCAGCAGGATCGTGACAATTAAATCCCATTTCCCCAATTTGTACCCGTTTGTGCGCGACAGCGATTTAATCCCGCGTTTGGAGGCGGACGAAGCTCACAAAAAAAACGGACGACGACACATCGGTTTGAAAAAATCGCGCGGCATTCAGCTGGCCCTGTCTCGTTCATTCGTGGCATTTTGCACGACCCACGACCACGAAAAGCTTGCCCGGGCGCGCAGCTGCAGCCTGTGCCGCGCCTTTTTGATCCTTTTTTGGCGCGTTTTAAACCATTTTTTTTGCTGCTAGCCCATTTGCTCGACTTTCGGTGCGGCACGGGACTGCACGGCATTCGCCGAATGCAGCAGTGCTTTGTCTGTGTTGCTTCTTTTTTTTCTCCAATCGAGCTGCATCATCGACCCTCCGGGGTTTTATTGCTTTCCTCGTTTGCACCGTGGTGCCGCCGATGCATTGATTGGATCAGAAAGGGAACGCACACAAAAAAAAACATGCATAGCGCTACCCGAAAAATACAGAAAATGCGACATTTTTTGTCCGAAAACCGTTCTCGCGCACAAAACGCATCCTTGCTGCGTGTCTCATGTCGATGGGTTCGTGTTGGTGTCCGCACGCTGCACATCCCAAGCCACCTGGTACATGAGCGCAACGGGAAGGGACCAAAAATGCGGCGTTCATGCGTCTTGCTTACGCTTCCGGCCGGATCTGGGCCGTAGAGTCGTCGGCCCCGTTTGTGCGTGTAGTTTTTTGTTTGTATCTATCGACTGCATTTCATCCACAATCAGTGCTCCCTTTCGTACACCTACGGAAGTGAAAAAGCGCGCACAACAGAAGCCTGCAGCCGAAACGCACGGGCGTTGCATTCACGCGGATAATGATAATGCACTTTGAGCTGGAGTGTGCTGCTAGAAGCGTTTGTGAGTGCGTATGTGTGTGACAGACAACTTGCCTGGGAATTCCATGCGAGTGACAGCGACGAACCTGAACATGTGTTACTGCTATGATAAACATCCGCAAGAGATAAAGCTTTAAGAGCGAAGTTCATAAGCAGTTCGAACCTATCTATAACAACTTAGTTGAAGTCATATATATGTAAAATATACACAAAATCTAAGACTGAAATTCAAAATGTTATGTTATAGTATTAAAATGCAAGAGATTTTACGAATAAAGAAACTGATTTCAAAACATACTATATTAAGCCTAAGCCAACGCCTGAAACATCATCCAGCACGCCGTATGGCGCCGTACCAATATGGAATTATACAATAAATATAAATGCTACGTGCTAAATGTCAATTTTTCTTTTTAAAAAATGTCCAATTAGATAATCACTATTTGAGTGGTGCCCTTTTTATACGCATTTCACTGCTAGCAAAGATTCTAATGAAATTCATTTTGCCGAAGAGCAAATAACTCACACTGCCGTCTTCCTTGCCAAGCTCTTGTCTGCAAAGGAGTATCCCAGCGCTTACGGATGTAAAATGGAAAACCCAGCGTACACCGGCAAGCAGCAGCAGAATTTGTTTTTATACCAAGTATTCTCAAAGAAAACGCGCGCAGATACACGCTGGGCGCTTGGCAAATGGTACATATAGGTATATATAATTTCCATAATATTAAATAGCTGCATTTGGCAATTTCGTTCCGCAGGGGCCTTTGAAGGTGACCTCTGGTGGTGACGATGAGAAGGAAGTCGTCCGATGTGCGTGTGTGTCCAGTCAAGTATGATCTCAAACAGGCAAATGACCGGTCCGGACCCCTGGCCACTATATTCTAGCACATACATACGCGGCACATATTTGAGACCGGGTCGTGAAGGGGTTGGTGAATGCAGCTGACCCGGGACCTGGGACGATGCGGTTCCGAAGGATTCATTTGCTGGTACAGCTGCCACCAGCGCGTGTGTGTTTCTCCGTTAACGTCGTGTCTTGTGTTTTTCTTATGCAATCCCGGGCAGCCCGTGCGGACGTGTTTCTTTTGCGGAACGGACAGGACAACCAAATTTCCCGAGCCTGAGATTGCGACCAACATGTCTGGCCGGGTGCATGGTGCATGGGGGTTCATTTGTTTCTTCACCGGACCGGAGTCGACCGGGTGGTGAAGACAAAATGCAATCTTATGTTTAGCTTTGCTCCTCCTCAACGGTAACGGCGTGTGTCGGTTGCTTGTGACGAGAGCTGTCCGGCCTAGGTCCGGGCCGTTGCCCGTGTGCTCCAGAATCAGCTTCTAGCTCCCAGTACCCCCACTACCATCCCTCCCTATTGGAGCTGTGCCTTCTTCTAAGCTATCTAGCTAGCTAGCCAGCAAATGGCCAGCTAAGTAGATGACCATGCACACACAGGCACATGCTCTCGTCCCGCTGCTGTCAGAACTTCCTTTCGTTGTCCTTTTTTCTTGACCGCATCGATGGATCCTTCTCCTTCTTCCCAGGTGCCTTCTTCTTCGAGTGGAAAATAATAATATAGAAACTGTCTCGTTCGCCGGGTCGGTTGGGTGCAGCTACAAGAAAGACGCCTTTTTTGAGCATCTCCCGGACGGACATGACGCAATCCGGACGCATCCAAGTGCCTGCAACCGTCGATCACACACGACATTCTCCAAAGAACGAATCTCGGCGTTGCTGGACGTAAAAGATACACCCGATAAATGCATGCATGCATGGACTGCATCGATGCATCGGTGAAACTACAAGTGCGGAGATATGATTCCCTGTTCCCTGTTCGCCATCTTGCCGGACCACAACCATCCAACGTGGGCGTGGACCCGTGGTACCAAGGCGAACGATTCGGTCAAGCATCTCCTCGAAAGGCTCTCGAGGCCAGCCAGTTGTCCTGCGTGGAGGTTGTGTTGGGGGCGTTTGTTCTGGTTGGACTTTTCCAGTGCACCGCTTTCTTTCCTCACCATCTCGTCCCAATCACCCGTTACGTCAATCCACCGTCTAAAACCCATCTCGAGAGCAGCATGGGACGGTGGGTGGGTAGTCAATCTCCCGGGTAGGCTCCACACGGCTCCAGCGTTCCTTCTTGATGCCTTCGTTATCATGCAGGAGTCTTGTGGTAGGATCCGAGGTGGGACACATCTTGTGCGCCTTACCTCATCCGGCCATTGTTTCTCCCAACCAACCGAAAAGAGCGCCCCGAGCGTCCCAAAAAGAAAGCCAACAATTGTGCGTAGACATCTCCGCACGCAGAACTACGAGTTTTCCGCACGGAACATCTTCCTAAGCCCGGGGTTCGGGAGCAACGCACACAGGAGCTTGAACTGCAGATGCAATTCTCGCAAACAACTCCGCGACTCTTCTACTTCCCCGCACACGACCCGAGCAGGTCGTTAGTAGCTCATGTCCAACCGTCCGGTTCTAATTCCGAGGAAAAAGAGCCTGCTAGCATCATACTGTTGTGGGGTGGGATAGGTTAGCACTCGAATAACACAACCCACCTAACCTAGCCGGGAGCCCTCGAGTGCTTCTCCTCAGCTCAAGATGACCAGAAAGTCCAGAAAATGCATTAGAAAACCAAACCACCCACACCAGCGCCAGGAACGCATCGGGTGCAGTGTCTCGGTCATCAACTGAACGACCTTTCTCCTGGCGCGCGCACACATCTAACGACGATATTTGCTCTTGTTTCGTCTTATATCGCAAGCAGACCAGCGCCAACGAGCCCATCCGTGGCCAGAGTGTGAGAGGCGGATGCGTGTATCGTCCACTGCATCCTTGAAACACCGCCTCGTGTACGGACGGACACGTCTTTCCGGACCAATGTACGCATCTTTTCTTTCGGACACTGCACCACAGCTTGCTAGTGCTCCTATGCAAATAATGCGCCTTCGATACACACCGACTCTCCAGCCTGCCCGCAACGGCTCCTTTCAAATCTAAAAACCTAAAAGGAAAGTATCCGGAACCGGGACCGGTAAGGTCCAGGATGGGCTCCTAGCGTAGGACTAGTTTGCAAAGTTTTTCTTCTTTGTTTTTGAAGCCTTTCCCGCACCCTCCGGTTGCATTCCTGCTTGCGTTGCTTGCCCACCGGACCCGGGGTAATGTATTGCATGTATTGTACGTCCCAATGGGGGGATGGGATTTCTCCACCGCATGTGCACATAATAAACGCACTTCTTTCAATGCAGTAGCCTGCATCTCGAATTTCTAAACTTCCCGGGAGTGCATCTTGCACTTCTCACCCCAGTTGCGTGCTACCCCCGCTGCAACTTGCTTGTCATTATTTAACAATACTCTGGCCTGGATCCTTTCCATAGCTCCCCTGGGCCTCCTTTTCTGGTTACTTGCATCGAAATGGTCGACAGCATCTTTTTTTTTTCAACCAATCTAGCCTAACTCGTAAAGATGCATTTATAGGCTTCGGGATCTTTCTTGCCATTAACACACAAACACATACACACAGCTACCACCCTGCGTCTATATACATAAACGATCAACTAAGAATGTTTCATTTTCTCCAGCCAATCCCGGACTAGCCCTGGTACTGTACGAACCGTAGAAGAGCCCTTCCGATAAAAGGCGACGCATTTTCGAGACGATAATCAATGTTTGGTGAGGCTGTGTAAAATTACAAAATACTCCCATCCTTCACGAGGACAGGGAGGGAAAAATCGAGCCTATTTCCTTATTGCATAGCACCATCCGGCACATTTCCCAAACGCATTGCCATTTCTTTTCCAACGTTTCCTTTGAAGGGCCCACCTTGGCTCCAGCATGTAAGAAAGGCAGCGACATGCAAGTGGTGCAGTGTAGCTTGCATGTAAATTAATAAACTACAATCAAAGTGAGAAGAAATAGGTCTGCTGCCCGCAGAGTCTACTGATGCGTGTTCCAATTATGCCGACATTCATATTGCGGAAAGGATGTTTTTGCGCTCGAGGGTAAAAGGTTTATCCATCCGGTGATGCGATTCCCGGGCTCGGTACAGGAAGAAGTACTTTTTCACAGTAGATTTTTCTTCAATTTAGTTCTTTCATCCCAGTAATCGAGGATAGTGCCGCAGTTTTATTGAGTGGATGAAAGCTTTGCAACGGTTATAGTTATACAGTAAGATGATTTGCAGTACAGAACTTTATTCAGATCTAAAAAGTGTAAGCTAATAGCTATCTTAGTATTTCCGGATCAACGACGCAGTCAATTGAAAAGCAAATTAATAAAAATCTGTAGATAAATATTATACTTTAGCTATCTTCCTGAGCAATGTATTTTATACCACAAGACTAACATGATTCATGATCAACTACCAAACGATATTTTCTCATCATATTTTGCTACCCGACACAACAAAATGTAAAAAAAAAATTTGAATCAAACATGTTACTACTGTGAAAAATGTCGCTCCCATCATGTTTTGGTTGCATTTCATTATGTCTAAAATATTCATGCACACATTACAGCCATTACCGGTAACACAATTCCTCGTGATTGGCGTACGGAAATGCAACACATATTTATCTCACCATTCCATAAATCCTCTACACAACCGACTCCCCATAAAGACAATCAAAAGTCAACCCTGGCAGTTCGTGTAGCGACAAGATTTATCTGTCTTTTGATGGCGCTAAGAAAAGATCGCGGGACGACAGCTCTTGTACCGTTCGCCGAGGCCCAACAGTGGAAATAAAAACAATGTCCTGTATTCATGTTCAATGTCGCTCACGAAATAGATATGTAAGACAAAATTTACGACCGTTGGTTTCCGTCCCATTCGAGGCGTGCTTGCAATTGCAGTTACCTGGGTTGCACGGACACGCATGTCCCTCCTCCCAAGGGGCAATAATCGTAAAATCGTGGAACAACAAAATTAATCCTGCTAAATGTATTTCGAGCAACGTAGCAAAACGCACCGCAGCGATTCCGTCGCCGATCCCTGAAAATTACCCACATTACCGCGGGTATGGTCTGTACTGGTGCTGGTAAGATTTTTATAAGCCCTCCTTTCAGCGAAACCACGATGCCACGGAGCATCCGATGCTCACGGGCATCCTTGCCGACCCCGCGGCCTGGCACACCTTTTCTCGCCATCTTTTACCCGCGTATGCAAACAAAGAGAGCAAATGTGAAACGAATCCTTTTCGTATCACGTACATGACCACGGATTCGTTTTCTTCGAGCGGCCCGCGATGCTCGCTCACAGTTCTCGCGCCCGGGCGCGAAGAAGATGCACCACGGGGAGCGGCAGCGCAATCGACCCTCTAACCTCGACGATCCAGCGCACAACACATCAAGGAGTCACGGACACGACAATTTATGATCAATGTTTTCCTGTCAGCCCATTAGTTACGCCGCTAGGAAGCGCGCGCGTAAGCCCTAATACTTGCTCCTTTTGGCGGATGCATTTTTCCTTTGGAGACGAAAACAAAAAAGGGCCCCTTTCGCTTTCCCGCGTGCGGCGGCAACAATAGCGATCTTAATGAAACGGATCGGCGGGAAAAAAGGTAGTGAAGCGAGGCTAAGAGCGTCGCGCTGTCGAGAAACCTTTATCTCGCCCCAGGATGCAACAAGGATTCGACCATACTTCCGCTTTTTTCCCTCACGGGTGACGGTGCGTGATTTGAGGTAAGATTGCAGGACGAAACCCGCAACCAAATTTAAAGCGCACTGATTAGCACCCAACCTACCTGAGGCGGATGAGACAGCGAAAAACGTGGAACGGAAGATACCAAAATCGCCACACATCGAGGCTAAGGAAAACGATTTCCCGCTTTCCTTTTTCACTGTCACATTCTCGTCGTCAGAGATGAAATCCGCTCGTAGGACATCCGCGTTCCGGTCGATGGACGTGACATGGGAAAATGACACACGGTTGAGATGAGTTACCATTTCCCAAGAGCGTATCGAACCAATCCCCTCCCGAGAGCGGGGTGCATTAAAATTCAAAACAAAAATAAACATTTATTTTATGAACAAAAACAAATTAAGATCCTTTCGCCGCCGGATTAGACGGTTAAAAAGTCCCGGCTTATCGCGTGTGTGACCCTTTTTTCCCGCGCGCGCGTGTGTGTGTGCTTTACTGGTCACGATGCCCTTGGCGTACTCACACACACACTTCGCGGCAAGATTGATTGGTTGGATAAGACTCAGGTAGCAGCCTTCCCGCCATCGGCAAAGTAGGATAAAAAAGGATAGGCAAAGGCGATACGCGAGCGCAACGAAACAACCGCTCGGTACATTGTTTTGACATGATGAGATAATTTACGGTGTCGCTTTCCCGCGGATGCGCTCGCGCGCACGCGGAATACGAGCGGATAATCGAGTGCCTGACATCGAGTCTAAATATTTATGATTATTAACTTCCCGTGAGAGGGGTTGTGCGCGCGGAATCATAATGATAATGAGGCGTAAGGCGAACCGGCAGATGAACTCTAACCCACGAGACGTGAGCTTTCACTTTCAGGCGAACGCATTTCGGAACCGTGACCCAGTTACTCGTCGCAGCCAAACGGAATCGGAAAGGCAATTAAACTAATCGTAAATTTTCGAAATAAATCACACCTACCGACACTATCTCTGCGGTGTCTTCGCTGAAGGTTGGTTCAAACATCAGATCTGAGTTTTGCATACTCTACTGGTATTCCCGACCCACTTACCGGTCCCACCCAGTGTTTGGTTATACTCTCTCTGGCTAGACGCATCAGTCTGGGTTACCATCTTCAACCCAAGTAAGTCTTGTGCAAACTTTCGGTTTGCCAAGCAACCGTATATGATGCGGTGCAGATACTCCGGGTCCGGACTATAAATTTATTATGACCGATAATTACGTTACACCAAACCGAATGTCAATAACACTGCCTGATCCTTGGCATAGATTCCGCGGGGGAACCCGACCGAAGATGGGAGATGAGGTGAGATGTAAACAGAAGCAAAACATTAGTCACCGAGCGTCTTATAAACAATCCGTAATCGGTAGCATTGGATCGTAATTGCTGGCTAAATAATCGTTAGTCGCTGTATCCTAGATCCGATATCCTACGACGTCCGACGGGTGGTACAGTATCAGGTGATGACGTTCACCACCAACAGAGCTGGAGCGGGAAATTATTGACAGTGAAAGTGAAAAGCCGACGAAAGCAGATCGACCGCTAAATGGGAGGAGAAATCGGGGCTCGAGGCTTGCGCTAATAATCACTGCAGTCGTAAACGCACACTGCTTGACCCACTCAACACAGCGTGATTATGTTGTGTTTGTTTCCGAGAATTTATGCATGATGATGTTAAATCGCATTGACTGTATACGATGGTAAACAGATGTTAAAGCAAGTGGAATGTCTGCATCGATTTCGAAACTAACTGTTTCATAGCAAGGCCAAGGCTAGAGACTAATTATGTCGTAAGCTTGTCGGGAGCCAAGAGATTCCAAAGAAATTGATGACAACACCATCAACAGATTTCCGACGATTGATTGGATTCTTCATTAATCCGGGACGAATAGCGTTGATTTGACGCGTCAACGAATGTGCTATAAAGTCTTGCGTCACGTGCTTTCGTAAGGGGTTTATTTATTCAGAGAAGTTGGCATAATAATTAATATCGTAAATTGAAACGGAGACCAATTAAAGTCCTTTGAACGTAGATTTTGGGATACATTTGTACAAAGGGTATTGATATTGTAAAATTATGATTTATGTATTTACGTACACAGTGTACAACAATACATTCAACTCATCGATCAAATAATAAACTCAAAAACTTCTACATATATACATACGAACTCATTGTTTCGTGTTATTAGAGACCTGTAATTGATTTCAGAAAGAAACATACAGGGAATGTCTATTATTCGCAATAACGAATTTAATGGATGCTCTCGAAATCCTTGTTTATTTAATTAGAGACCTGCCTGAGAGTTGGCTTCAATTTAATCTATATGATAGTTCAACTTGAATACGTGTTGAATGTTTAGAAATAGCTGTAAGTGACAGTAAAATACACAGAGTATTATTAACAAAAAAAGGACTTCTTTGGCGTAGTCTATCACTAACTTATACACGTACTATGTTTCAAACTGCAACTAAATCAAAATACCACCAATCTCAAGTCGCTATTAAGCCATGTTTGCTGTCCAAACATTACGTACCCCAAAAGCAGCACCTACTCTCAGGATATCATGGCTCAATGTTTCTCCCCTCATGATTGATGTCGTGCGTGATAGTTCGTCGCGAAACCGAAATGACGACCACCACGCTGCGGCTGTGTTAGGCCCAAAATGGGTAGATAATTGACATCGCCGGAAACCACACGCACCAGCCACACCAACACACACTCGCACACACTGTCGATTTCCGTCGGACGGAGCTGGACGAGCCCCATAAGATCGCTGTGTTGTCAATCAGCCCGTATCGTTGCATCGTTGCATTGGCGCCGGGAACACGGACGGACCACACGCTCGATCCCGATTTCGTAATCTAATCAAACCAAATACGACTACGGATGACAGGATGGATGCCGATCTAAATCGAAGCGACCGTCCGGCATTCTGTAGACCGCGGGTGGAGTACCAAGTACCATGGGCAAACCCCGAAGTGGAGTCGATTATTCAACAATCATGCGTAATTTCATAATGCGAAAAATACGGTTATCAAGGGAAATGATCCGCAATTGGTTGTTTATTGCATCGTGTGCTCTCTGCCTCTCTTACATCCACTCTTCGGTTGCTTCCCTGCGCGTGCTGTTCATTGAAGGATTATTAATGCTATGCTAGGACCCGGTTATAATGATATGATTGACGGTTATTAGCGTAGTAAAGTTATTGATGCGGCAGACGGTCGATTTTCGCATGTGGCCAGTCAGTGTTTGGACACAGTACAAACTTACTTCACCAGAATGAAAAGCATGTGCGAATCAAGGAGACAGCGTGTCGTTTACGTTTGATAAGATATTCATTTTTGAACGAATCGCTGCCAACCGTTGATAGCCGTAAGGTTGGCAAAGTATATTGACGCGAACAAGGCGGCACTCCAGGTAACTACTGTAACTACTGTCGCAGAAAAAAACACCGCTTATCCACTACCAACCGAAACGATTAGTTTCACTCACTGTCAAAATATTACCGGGACAGCATTACTCCGAAAGACTAATTACTAAAAAGCACACTTAAATGGCGTCGTGTGTTCGCCGTGCGAAACTGGTGCCAACGTGGTACCTCGTGGCACTCGGCCTCCTGCAGCACGGGAAGTCACGCTCGAACTTTTTAATCTCCGGTGAACCGGGAGGGGGGTGGTGGGTTAAATAAATTATAACCCAATCAGGGAAGAATCCTTGCGCGGTAACCTACGACCAAGCGAGTAGTCATGCGTCGGCCAAAAACTGCACCGACGACCCCGTGCGACGAAGAAACCGTGCACGGCCGGATTTGGGATATCCTTTCGGTCTGTCGTCCGTTGTGTGGAGAAGCCTACCCCTTGTGGTCAGGGGGTTGGTACTGAGGAAGACTAAACCAATGCCAGAGCCAGGAACGAAGGAGCTTGCTGTGTGTCTGTGCACGTGTGTAGGTTCTAATACGGTCCGGTGCGCTGGTGGTGATCCCGCTTTTGCTGCTAAAAGCTCCCAGTTCCAGCTCTTGAAGATTGCGGTGTCGGCCATAATGGAAGTGGAATAATAATAAGAAAGCCCCAGGATCGGCCGAGCTCGGCCATACACGCTCGGCGGCAAAGGATATTCTAATGAATGCAATTGCCCACACCCTTCCCACCCATGTTTTCACGCATCCCGTCTCCCGCTCGACAACGACGACCAAGACGACGATATACTCGCCTAACGAATGGTCTTTTTGCCATCCAAAACCTTGGACGGGTGAACCCACTACAGGTCCTGTGCACACTCCTTCTATATGCGTGTGTGTGTGTATGTATGTGGTCAACGAGATTCTCAATCTCGTGCCCATCCAAAAGCGTCTCATAAAATCCTACGCCTACCCACTCCCAAATCCCCATCGAGGAGATGTCGTTGTGGGTCTTGCGAGGCGTAGATGAGATCTGGTAGACCACGCTCGGTGGTGCGAGGCCTGTGTTTCGAACGAGGTGCCGCTTCCGGCTGAGGCCATGTATAACCACTTTTTCATCCGAGGCACTGGCCACCGGGCTTCGTAACCAAGCCAATCGCCAACACCGGGGCAGCGTCGTTACGCCTATGGAGTTTGCAATTTGCTGACCATACCGCTTCGGACCATTGTAGGTGCGTCATCTACAGGGCTGGGGCGTTGCGGGTGAAGGATCCGAAACCGAAAAGGATCTCCGTTTCCCGGTTGGCCAGAGATTAAGAAGAAGGAACACCGGACGCCTGTGGC
Source organism: Anopheles farauti No. 4 (assembly GCA_000956215.1). Lineage (NCBI taxonomy): Eukaryota > Metazoa > Arthropoda > Insecta > Diptera > Culicidae > Anopheles > Anopheles farauti No. 4. The sequence continues at coordinate 12,150 of JXWZ01012637.1, forward strand.
CGGACTTTTTCTCCGTGAAAGAGAAAGAGTGAGCGTACGTGTGTCCCGTCTTGTGTATCCCGGTTTGGAAAATGGGGAGGAGGCTCCATATCGGTCAAGATTATGCGCATCCAGGGCTCCCAGTGCGTGCACGCATCACAGTCGGAGGCGCCGGGAACGTGTACGCACCGGCCTGATATAGCCGATAAATACTGGCTCTTTTCTTTTCGACAGCAGGCTGCACCTCCAACCGCGGAAGGAAAGGTGGTCACTTCTTGAAGCAGTTGCGGAGTGGCAGGAGCGTCTTGGAGCTCTTGGTAGAACGCACGTCCCCCTCACTCACATCGTTCGCAGGGCATCGTTATCCGTAAGACTATATATTGTTTTACCTTCTAGCCAGTGATGGCCACTGCACTGCACCGGGAACCGGTAGAACTCCGGTTTCTCATACAATTACCTACGCTCCCTTACCCAGCGAGCACCCGGCCGCGCTTCACACACGCAGTACACGGACATTCGTAATCACCTTTGGACCGGTGACCGATGGACTGAGATTTGAATAAAGGATTTATCTGCCGCTCGGTGCTGCTCGGGCTATTCTTGTGAAATAATAATAAAAACGAAAGAAAGCCCAACCGGAAAGGTCCGAGTGGAAGGAAAAATCTTCCCGAGCGTCGTACGAAAAGATGATGCTGATGCTGATGATGTCGGTGCGCTCGTCGGTGCTGGATGCAGATGAAATGGTACGGTTGGAACTTTCTTGCTGCCTGCTGCCCTCTCCCAACGCAACCTTCTCGATCTGGGCATCGGTGGAGTTGTTGGAAAAATTGGGCGATAGTAACTGCATCGTACTTGTTAACAGAAATGAAGGATGCAGGATTTTAGGACGCTCAGTACGTGCATCGGGTACTGAGGGATCACGAGTTACATGATCTTTCCTTGCCTCCTCCGTTACTTGCTTCATGACCATCAACAGACCTCGTCTTCACCAAAAGGTGAAACATTCTTCGGACGAGTAGTCCAATCAGCGTACCGGGCGTTCACTGGTCGGATGCAATGAGTTCTGGGCATTTCGTGCGTCTAGAGATTCCTTATTACATCCAATACCCTCGACGAATGACTTGAACTTCAGCGAACAAAAGCTCCCTGATAGTCGTTCAAGCCACCGTTGTAACAAATTGCGTCATCTGGAAGGGAGTTTATTCAACAATAAAAATTCAAATAATCTCTAGTGAAATGACTTCAGCTAATTAAAATTTTTGACAAAGATGAGCTTTCCATTCAACAATTGATTATGATTAATTATGATTATGGTTGACTATTACGAAATTAAATTACTGCAAATATTAACACCTCACTATATTTTTTGCCATTTAAGTGAGCTATATAAAAATAGTCTCTTACTCAAAATCTGTAGGACTCAGTCTCATTTTTTCTTGGATACAGGAAGTGTCCAAGATTTATTTTGTGATTTTGCATACAAAACAATGGAGCGACACCCTCCCGTCTGTTTTCGTCCCAAATATTTGCGTTGGGAAAAGCGAGGTAATTTCGGTATCTAAGAACAGAAGCGCCACGGATAGTGAAGAACCAGCCGAATCAGGGAGAAGGAGATTTTTCACTATCTTAGCTAACCGTCGCAGCCGCCATGATAACTCGCATAAGACCCCTTCGTAGCCGTTGCTTCAAGGGTGCATGTGGTGCACATGAGTACCCTTTCCATATTTCCATGTTCCTCTCACCGAATGGGCGATTCCACAAACAGTTCCTCCGGATCGGTTATATCGTCCGCTGACAAAAAATAAACTATCTAGAAACTTTAACCCTCCCCACATAATCAACGTCGGTGGATATCCTTCTCTTCCAAACCATCTTCCTGTCCGTTGTTGGTGTTCTTCGAAAGCCCAAGCCTTCCGTGCCTATGCGAGCGACATTGGTCAACCCTTCGGACACTTTTCGACCGTGTCACTTCGTAGACCCTGCGTCGGTTAGGATGCTCCAGTGTAGAACTTTTCGGACGTTGTTTGAGGTTCACGACGATGGTGGCTAATGCAGTTGCCGATGCTGTGTGAGCATGTAGGCAGTTTTTCATTTCCTCGGGGGTTCTTAGATTCAGCCGTTGCCAGGGGAGTTTTAATCTTTTCCCGAACCCGTGTGTCGTTGGCTGGAACCCCGGTTGAACGGTGCCTATAAAGGTGCTGGCCGAGTGGGTGCTCACAAAGGCGGTATCGGTTGCTACCCAGCGCAAGATAAGAAATTAGGATGAAGGTTTCGCACACGCATCCGAAGCGCAAATGCGTCCGACTACAGAAGGAAAGTTGATGAATTATTTCTCTTTTCCAATTTGGTCGAAAATGAGATTTTACTCAAATGAGTTTCTATAAAGAAGTGGAGGAAATTGAAATTATAATCAACTAAAGCCGAGCTGGATGCAACTTGGTTTGGTTGACTTAGGTTGGAAAAAGTTTTTGGATATGTTAAAATTAATTCACTATGTAGCTATAGACACTGAACCAGCTGTTAAGTTGAAGAAAATTTAAATAATACCTAGTAATACGAAAATTAGGCTTGCCGATTTTGTAATCTAAATAAACTACCACCACAATATATCTTGCTAGTCTAAACAATTAACAGTGCCCTTCGCCTTCATATCACAATTTCCGCTTGCTTCCGTCAAACCAGTCCCAAAATGCAATCCAATTTCAATTGCCCCTGAGCAAATTCCCCAACATCCACCACCGCACTGGCGGTTTTCCACCGTCCGATAAGAAACAAATCGTAAAGTGCTTCGCCGCCTGATTGCTTGCGCCTCGATTGCATACGGACAATGCAAATGGAATCGAGCGTTCCGCCGCAATTCCCTCGAACGTTCGGTCGCTGGACAATGGCTGGACTTTCTAAGACGAAAAGGATCCGCATCGCCCACCGTTTCGTATCGGGGACGATTTACGCCGGAATGGAAAAACCACCACCAGCGAGACTGTGACAGGCATTGTTCGCGACGGTTCGCACGGTGGAATCGGGTAAGAAATCCTTGGCCTCTTGCCTCGCCAACGCAGCACAATCGGACACGGTTATTTCATTTTGCATCCCTCGCTCCTCGAACCATGCATAAGAAAACGACCAAGCCTGCAATTCTTGCAGCGGTCAGGTCAGCAGCATCGAAGAAGTATTGCGCATTTTCCGGTTTTACATCAGCGTGTACTGCGGATGTCGTGCGTTTGCTAGGACCCGATGTCTTCTAGAAAACACAACTGCGTACGTCGAACGTTATAAAACACGGATGCCACGGTGCCCTGGTACATTATTTTAATCATGTAGCTGCACTTGCATCATGTAGGTTTAGTCAGAGGATTCGTCGGTGTTTTTCACGCTGCATTGTCGAAGAAGAAAATTCAATTTCATAACGACACGATGGTATTAACATTCTCTCACGGAATATTGCGTTACTTCTAATTACTATAATCAATGAATCAAAAATCAAGTGAATTGAAGCAGCCGCACATTTAACGCATTTTGCCTAGTAATATTTTTAAATTTCAAATTAAATTGCTTTAGTAGTTGGAGCATAGCATAGGCATGATGAAAATAGCTTAATAGCGTAATTAAATATTATCATCTTTCTTATAAAAAATACTTCATTTCAAAAAGGTGTTCCAACTTCACAATCAGAGATGTCACTCTGGGCGTTCTCAAACAAGCAAAATAATGTTTTCACATAGGGTGACAGGTTTCAGATTTTAGATCAAACAGAACCAAAAAATAACAAAAGCCCCCAAAAAAACAACAGTTTCTCTTAAATACGAAAACCTTGAAGCGATGAAAATGACTGGTGTACAGCAGTAATGAGTCATTGATTAGCAAACATGTCATACCTACCAAAATAAGAATATAATTCAATGTTTAAATCTTTCTTTAAAAGAAAAATCCCTCACGAAACATACCTGAAAAGAAAACAAAAAGAGAATCTGTTAAATTTACTGTAGATACAATTCCAAAATGGTTACATATAAACAACGAACATATATTTAGTGGGTTTAGGATACAAAGTTTCGTTACCAAAACTACTACTATTACAGCTGTATGCTAATTAACGCACGAGAAAACGCTTATCCCAGCAAAATCGTTCTATGTCCATCTAACTGGCCACCATTTTATCTACTCATTTAATCAACTCGTGTATGGAGAAAAACTCCATATAGCTATTTAAACACAGAGAAAACAATCCCATACACCGCCCTGATCAAGATACACTGGAATTCGTCCCGCACAAACCTCCAGAAGTTCCGAATGATCCCTCGTTGGGGGTTCATGGGAAAAACCTCGAGCGCAACATGAAAGGTTGCTGCTTGTTTGGAAAGAGAGCAGATATTTTTATTAAAATCATCGACCGAAAAACGCACAACATAAGCAGAACCGGCAGCCGTTTCCGATCCCGATCCCGAATGGCGCCAACCAACCAACCGACATTACAAGCGCATAGTTTTTCGCTAGTTTTTCTAGACGCATGTGTGTGCACGGGCCCTATCGTGCCGGTAAAGACTCGGAACCCTTCGCCAATGCCGCAAAACCAACGCCGTGCCGCTCCTTCCCCACCACGCGCGCCATGATAATAAGGAGGATGATCATAATCGAAACTAATCTACGGAAAAACCGTCAACCGTCGCATGCTGCCAAATCAATTTAGGGAATTTTAGTGGTCCACCCCATCCAGCAGGGGCTCCAAGAGCGTATGTGTGAGTGTGTGTGGAGGGAACGAACCCTTTTCTTCGGCACTATAATTACACATTTAGCTATTTTCCCCACCGGGTGGGTGGAGATAGTAACGGAGAAAAGAAGCAGCGCACATGCGATGGGGAAAACGAGCCAGGCCACCATCGTTTCGAGGCGCAGTGAGGGAGGAAAGTGCGGATAAATTAATGCACGGGCAAGCAAAAGGCCAAATCCTATTTTAAATTCCAGACACATCCGACGAGTCGATCAGCAGCTTCTTTTTATTTCGTTGCCACTCGTTTTATGATCTGCCCGGTGCTGTTTGCTCCCTTACTGGCATAACTGCTGATCCTTGCACATGTTGTGTCAGTGCTAGTGTCCGTAATTACCATTATTATCACAACTATCCGAACGCACCCTCTTGATCACACGCGACACTCGATTATTTATTTGTTTACATGCGCCTGGTTTTGAAATTACAACATAGATTCGGTCAAAAACATAAAAGTCACATTTGAGCTCAAAAACAAAAAAAAAATCTACTCTGTAACACAAATGGAAGAATTTAAGGAGATCGAAGCGTTCAACTTTTTAAACAGCATCGTGTACAGTCTGTATTACATTTTATTTGCATTTAATCAAAGCAAAGCGAATATACCAACTAAAATATGCAAGGTATAAGATATTAGTAAGCCAAATGGAATCGTCATACACAACCGTGCTTGCATTCTTCTCATGCGCCCCTTCCCCACTGTAAATTAATATACGTTCCCACCGGCTAAGAAAGAAATCCTTCCAATACTTCGAGACCACTAACGCCGTACCGGCGGAGCGCGATAGAAATTTTACACCGTCAATAATAAAAGCGTCCTTCGGGCGGGCATCCTCTTATCACAGCGCGCAGCAACATTCGTAGGTCCCATCGTCCCATCGAAAAGGCCCACCACCATTTGTGGAAACGGAGATCTTTTCCCGTTTTAATAGCTTGCCCGATTCCCCGTTCGGAAGGGGTTTGTCCTAATGCCGCGACACTTGGCCATTTCGATTCCGTCCCTCGTCGCGACCCACCTCCCTCCCTCTCTGCTTACATCACACACATATGCGCTATTGTTTTCGAACGGCGCCGTTTGCAGCTGGCCCGTAAAACGGAAGCGTGTTTATAACAAACATCAAACTTTAAAAATCGTTACTTTATATTACGGTCGGGGGCCCCCCGGTTTTATGAGACTTTCGTTTTAATAACATGCGTGTCGTCGCCGATCCCGATTTCGGAACATGGGCCCCCACCACCACGACCGTTTTTCTGTGACCGATCCGCCATCCGCCACAGCCAATTACCGAGGCTATTGTCATTCGCTTGCTTCGGCCGGAACGTTTCGATGGAAAGTCAAGCTCAACTTCTTACCCTTGCCTTCTCGCACCCATCGTGTGATTCGATCTCGCCAACCGAGTGTCCTTTCCCGGCTTTCGCCCAAATCGCTTCTTGCCAACGACCACCAGGGCCACGTGATAGCGCCAAAGATACGCCAAACACTTACGCAAGCACCCATCCACGCAGTCATTAACGTCCCCGAACTAGCGTAAAACTCTCCGCAGCGTAACTCTATCTTCTCGCCACACCAAAAAGGACAATCCACAACCTCTCTCACACATACA
>JXWZ01012641.1:0-17009 GCA_000956215.1 Anopheles farauti No. 4
ACAATATAATGTTATTTAAATTTTGACACGCGCATTTCTTTTCAAAATATATGAGCATTCATTTAAAAAATAAACACTTTTCTTGATATCATTGGTCACCACCACTATTTAGACAGTTATATGTTAACGTTTTCTCAAATAAGAAAAATACCTAGAGTAATAAATATAATCTACAATACTATATTCAACATTTTGTTTTTAAAGTAAGCTATTGTGTTTAGTTTTTAAACAGTTATAATTATTATGTTTTTTTTTTATTTTCGTCGCTGGTCACTCAATAACAAGCAGATAAACGTGGTATTTTGAGCAGCCTTATCATATGCCTGTTTGGCATGAAAACAAACTTTTGTAGTTTTGATCTGTCATTGAATAACTTGCCCCTACACGTAGCCATATGAATAATAAAAACCAAAAATTACCTTTAATGTGATATACTCTCGAAGCCATTCATGCATAAAATGGTCTCCGAATGGAGGAATCCTGCTGCTTGAGCGGTTTCTATCATCGCTTGAAGTGTTTCGTTATGTTCCATTCGTCGTGAAACTATTCAACGTGATTCGAACTGCAATGCTTGCTTCTGTCTATAATGCGGAGCTCTTTCGTTATCATTTTGAGTTCAGTGCGTTTCTGCATAAGAGAAGAAAGCGTGACAGCTCATGACGGTACTTCCATTGAGGATGTTCGCCGAGCCGGAAGTAGGTCAGGGTGGAAGTGTTGAGAAAGGATGTAGTAGCCAAAGAAGAGAAAGAGAGAGAGAGAGGATAAAAAGCATGGTTCGACGTACCAAACGCCACTGGATAAAGTTTTTCAAAAGTCAAAATCAAAAAGGATTTCAGTGTCGTCCCTGGCAGTGGTCGCATGATGCCACCGTCCTGGAAATCAATCTGAAACATTTTCGGAACACGGAACACTATTACAAGAGTCTTGTCGAGTGAAACAATTGCTAGTAATGAACCATTCTGGGAACATTTTTGCTGCTTACGTGGTCTGAAGGAGCATCTCTTTCGTGATTGGTTAGAGTCACAAGAACTCATAGCACGGCTCCTTTTGTGTCATAAGAAACAAAAGATGGTTTGAAATTATCGAATCTTGCTACTATATCACCTCAAACCAGCAAAGTTCACTTGCAGAGAAAGCATGCATAATATCATGAATAGGTCTTTTATCGTTCTTCATAAACAATCGAGAACATTGAGGAACTTGAGAACTGCCGAGTGAGACGGTCTTAATGATGATTTTTTTTTGGCATATATTACTTGCAGCTTCTGCTATTAGCGATTGTGACCAGTTTCATTAGTAGAGCGGTAAGCGGAAAATCTGAGGGACATTCTACAGAAGACAATTTTTTATAACATGACACGTTGGTAAAAACACAGAACAATTATTTTTGCACAAACACAGTGCCCGTCGACAGAACGCGGACAATTTTGAACATGATTTCGCTTCTATGGCCGTCCCGTTCCAGGAAAACAGTCTTTACTACCGGACGAGGGAAGAAATGGCCACGTGGAAACTCAATAATGTGGTTCAGTTTTGTTGCTATATAGCTATTGTGCATACTGAACATAACAGAGATGAAAACAAAAATTACAGAGGTGAGGCAAAATAAAAAAAAAATACTTCCATTATGTTGCTCACCGGAGGATACCGCTGTAAAAATCAACGCCATCGTAAAGATGAAAGTTTTGTTACCTCCTCCTTCTTTTGGTCTGTTGCTAGGCCTGCAATGGTCCTCGCACAGATCCGACAGCATCTTCATCCGCAAGCCTCGCACGGATACGGAAGAAGGTTATTATCATGTTTCAACAACGCCAACTTTTCATGGTGCAGTTAAATAAAAAGAAACCCTCACCACAAAAATCGCACACAAAATCGTTTATGTACAATGCGTATTGTACCATGTTTCTTGCAAAGTTTTTGGATTTGTTATCTTTCATTTTTATCTCAAGTCGAATGTAATTTTACAGCGTTAAAAAACTAGGAGGATCTACGATAGTTTTGATCAGGTTTGACAGCGATTTAATATTGACTATATGTTTTGGCAGTCTTTGACTAAATTTGTTTGTTGATAGGAAAGGTTCAGAAAATGATGAGAATCAAGAGAGTTGTTAAAGCTTTCCCAACAATTATTTTGTGAGATCAATATAGCTGGAGCATTTGCTGTAGCCTTCCTAGAAATGTCAATTTCAAGATAGCTAACAAATTTTATGATTAATTAACGTTGACTCAAATTAAAGTCTGCGTGGCGTTAAAAAGAAAGAACTTTTATGTTAACGGCATACTTACAAATGTAGATAAACATCGAACGGGCTAATCAAACCATATATTTGAAAACGTTGAAAATGTGAAAAGGAGAAGTTTTGATAGAAATAATTGAAAAAAATATATTTAAGCTTATTGTTTCAAAAATAAAGCACAAACAAACGGTGCTAGAAAATTTCTCAAAGACGCATTCCTCCAGGCTTGGCAAACGTAAGTGGCCAGCATGGATGAACAAGTGGGGCAAGTTTTGGGTCTTTCATTGATCGTCAGCAGCAAATTTCCCAAAGGCTCGTTTCATGCTTTTCCCTTTAGCACAGTCAGTTTATTGGAAAATGAAGTTTTTAATCCAATGCATTTGAAACAGAAGGAACGCAAAACTTGTTATAAAGTCCTCGAGCTGCATAAATACGCTAGTACGCCAATGATTCGTCTTTTCATATAGTGGAAGAGAAGTGAATCGAGAAGCGAGGAATAATACAGAGTAAAAAAGTCCAGGAAATTGAAAAGTTGGTAAGAACGCATTGACGTTTCTTTCCTATTAACGGATGGCGACAGTTTGGAATTTTCTAGGAATATTGTTTGTTTCGGTTTTTTCTTCTTTTTCCTTTCCTATGGAAGGGAAAAATAAGGAGTCCTCAGTCCAGCACACGGTAAATGAAGGCGAAGGAAAATAAGCAAAGGAAGCCGTCCGGAAGACGTTCTCTGTCGCACGAGAAAACATTCCAAATGGATTGCAAAATAATAACGTCGTTCTCGTCATCGATTTTTTTTGCATGCGATAAAGCTGTATGATCGAAAGTAATGCAGGTACCAACGAAATGGCATCGATATGACGAATGCTATACAGAAAGTGACTGGAAAAACCAACGAAGAAACGGTGCAACAAGTTTTGCCCCGGAAATTTAAGATTCGTTTTTCTTTTGATTTCGGATTTCAAGCTTTATCATTGTGTTTTGCATGCTTCGGTGCTTTCCTTTGAATGGTACAGTGACATTTCAAGTTTACGCTCAACGGCAGAACCATGGTGCCAAAAACCGGAGCACCACAAAAGGCAGCACTAATGGACGTAATTGTACGCGCGAACAGGTTTGGTTTACGTATTACGTTTGTCCGAGTTCGTGCCGTCGTTTTTTTTTGTGTTGCTTAACATTGCTCTACATCCTTCAAGATGGAGCCAGGGCCAAGTCGAAGTTGAGGTGATTAGAGAATCGTGCGCATGTGAACGGGCGATTATGTTCACGTGGAGCAAACGTTCACGTGGGGAATCTACTAACAAGATGGCAACCGAAGCAGAATTGAGCATCGGGGAGCGAGGTAAGTTATGGTAACGTTTGATCGTTAAAATGAATTTTAATGAACATTCAAAACTTGAGGACTCATCGGATCACTGACCGTCCAAAGGAAAGCAAGCGTTGAATGGAAAGCAGGGATTAACACGAGAATCACAATACGCGTGCCCATTCCATTGAACGAGTCCGTTGTAGTCACCGAGCCGGAACTCGTCAGCATGGAAGAGTCCGAATAAACTGAAGGATTTATGTTTATTTCGACTGTTACAACAGGGTAAGGACGAAACCTTAAAGGTTTTTCACATGGTTTATAATATTTATCTTACTTTTAAACGATGCTTTCAGAGAGAGCTATCTACCTATATCGGAAGATATTTTATTGTTTACACCTTAACAAGGAAGTTCCCAGCGTTTCCTAAGGAGTAATTTAAGCAATCGTCCTGTGATATCGAGAGCGCCATTAATTTTAATCACTGCCATTGATCACACGCATAATTTGCCACGCTTAAGAGTCGCGACCATGCCAAAGAAGGTCTCAGGTGGCCCAACTGTTCTCAATCACCCTACAGAGACAGAAACGTGAACAATAATCACTGTAGTGGAGATGCGAGCATATGAAAAGCATCGCCACGCCAGGTTGAAAGTCTGACACGGTTCGGTGCGGGTAATAATCATCATTATTTGCATCATTTCACCGTTGATCTATGGAAAAGACGCGCGTGTTAGAAACCCGCGTGCTCTTGGCATCACCATACCAAAGGAAACGCGCAACCGATCTGCTAAAAAGGCAATTCGCGATCGTAATAAACTCGTAATCACATCCATAAATCACAGCATCATATAATACCGTTCCGGGATAGAAGAAGAGCATGGTTAGCAGAATGGTATGCATATTTTTTAAGACAGCGGATAGACAAATGGGCAGGTGTGGTGGGTGTTTAAAATCCGCTATTGTTTTAGGTTCTCTTCATGCACGGCAGCCAAGCATAGGGAAGCCGTGATGGATGATGCTATCTGATGACAGGCAGATGAACTGGTAGAGCCGGGATTAATTGTACCCACGGTGTGATTGAAGAGCACTTTATTTAGGACTGTAAAATTCGAGTTCAAGGTTGAAGGTTAGTGCAAAAAAAAAATGTTTTATTTAAAACATACGATCATTTGATTTTTTTGCTGTGTAGTAACGATTTTTTTGCTGTGTGCTGTGCTGTGTAGTAACGATGGGCATACGCTTACCATGCTGCAGCTGTTGTGTTGTCCGGGAGCAACCGTCGGCAGGTTTGGCGCACAAGGAAAACATGTCTTCAGCTAGTTTTCCGTTCGCACGAAACGATATGTCGGAAGATTCGCACGGAAATGCGCTGAAGAAGAACCAGGTTCGGAAAAAGGTTCTTTCGATTAGGCCAGAGAATCAAGAGTAAGTATTCTTGGGATACACTGGTCACTGGCGATCACAAACGATCACAAACGATAAACCTCGATTGATGATTAGCATCGCTTTGGAATCGCTGGATGGGCTAAACACATTGAAAAATGTAAAACGTAATTGGGCAAGGTGTGGTAGCGTTAGGGATGGAATTCCGTATTAATCTTTGAAGCTTAACATTTCCTCGGAAAAAAACTTTCACAAAATAAAACACTTTTCAATAATTTTTAGCACATATTGACAGAATGAGTTTCTTTCACACTGGATTGAACCAAATGTTTGCATGCATCAGTAGAGCAGTGTAACATGTGTTGCATGCATGCTACACCTCTCTTATTTTGTTGGAAGCGCAACAATTTGGACAACGATTTTAGGTAAAGATGTTATTGGAGGTTTGTAAAGTTCGCGATGCACCTTTCCGTCTCGTTTTGCTTTCGATAACTGTTTACATCCTTCGATATCCTGCACTTCGATATTGATATAACTATTTTCTTCGTGTCTTTTCTTTCTGTTCACTTCTGTTGGTTACAATTTACACGGGTTTCACGAGCAAAAATTGAGAAAGAATACTGCGTGGCACGGTACTGCAGGATGTGATCAGTCTCTCGGAGCCGGTTGTTTCGTTGCTGCCGGCCGAAACTAGACTGACGATGAATGGATGCGACCCTTCGGTTGTCGTTTGAAAGATGGATGATGGGAAGAAAAGCAAGCCGAGGTACTGGTGGTAGTGTCAAGTGGAAAACGTCAAGTGTTCACTCCTCTCTCTCTTTCTCTCTTTTTCTCTCTTACACAGTATTGTATACACTCTCTCCAAGAACCATATTTTAGGGAGTGCCCGGTAGGTCTTATGAATGAATGAATTTGTTCAACGAATGGATTGGTTAGAAAACGGATGGCATCCTTTTTTAATAATGTTTTTAATGCTCAATAATTATTGAAGTGCATTGCAGATTTTGTTTCGAAATAAAAAAATCAAGAATAAATGTTCAGTTATTTATTGTATTGTTACTATGATTAAAAGTATTATTCATAAATGAAATAACCGTCAAATTTCTCACGTCTGGATCTATTGATAATCCGTTTGGCAGCACTATCTTTTCGCGGTGTTCACGAAAAGAGCATTGAGCATTTATCTAAAATACGCATGCGCCGCCATAGTGGCATGAATATTTCAGTGGTGGTGGTTCAGTGGTAAAACTCACGCTCGCTTAATGATTTCCATATCAGCGCGACGGCTCCACCTAGTTCATCGCAATCTGACGTTGGTCGTGAAGCTTCAAACCAGAATCGAAGACGGGTTGCAGGATTGTGCAGCAGAAGCAACAAGAGCACCGGAGAATTGCATTCACCCTTCATCCGGATGAAAATATATCCCAACCGGCTCTTACCAGGAAGCGCATTCGGAATCGATGTTCGTGTTCGTGCTCTTCGGGAAATTCGTTCGGATGTGGATTTTTATCAATGAAACGAGGTCATTTGCCCGTCGTCGGAACGCCTAGGGTCGGGATAGAGTCGCGCAATGGCTCTGTTTTGTAGGTCAATGGAACGTTAAGTGATGGGTGGGAGACTTTCAATACATGTTCAGCTGTCAAGATGATCGGATTACGTAATGGAAACGGTTTAGGAAACAGGAATACCGTATAACTCCAGCTATTGGTTAATGCAATACACCTAAAAATTTGAACGAAGTTCGTTGTATTATCCTCTTATTTAAAAAAGTTAATTTTTCAAGCCACACTTAGCACTGCAAAATGTTAATCTCTTATCTGTAGTAACTAATATGTAGCACTTTCTTATTTTATTCGTTTCCAATCAAAACTGCGATAGATAATTCAACTGTATCTCTTTTTAAAATAAAAAATATATTTGCAAACTTTAAGCTCACTTTTAGGAGCTTTTACAGAAGCTAGCAAAGCTTTTAGCAAACCATTTGAAACGACATCTTACGGATATCTCTTGTTTACCGCATGGAAGTCAAAAAATAATTAGCGGACCTTGCAGCATAGTTTGTACAGAAAAACATTTGACCTAGAAAATTAGCAACCTGCACTTAAAACTGTCATAAAAGTTGTTCTACGCGGTTCAGGAATGATGTTTAAATAATTCTTACTACAAACGCTACGGTGCATACATTATGTTTCCATCGTACATAAGTATGATGAAAATATAATATTGACTAAACGTAAATTGCGTGCTTTAAATGTAATGTATAATTTTAGATAGTACTTAATGAATTCAGGTTTAAATTAGTAACTTCTCAACTATGTTAACAACACACATCTCTTTCTTTCCTGCTTTCGCTAACTCTCTCTCTCTCTCTCTAGCTTTTTCCGGTGGTAACAGACAGAACCGTCGTATGAAAACTGAGTGCCGCTGCATCAACATAACCAACATAAAATAATTGGAATAATTTATAGTCAAGGCACTGGAGCATCTACATCTTGAAAAAATCTGGATTCCAAATGAGGTGAATGTCCAGGAAATATTTGTTTTATTGTGCATGTTGTCTACATGTTGTTTCTGTGTATGTTTCTTAGCGTGTTTCAGTACGCGTTCAACAGCGTAAAGATGATGTCAGTTAAGGGAGCTGAAAACATGCATCCAACCCTTACTACAATCGTGTTGAACTCGATATCATTCCACCTATCTGTCCCTGCAGCACATGTTAGAGCCGATTTGGGTTGGCGAAGATTGACAAATTCTGCATGTCTGTTGGTGTATGCTATGGGATTACATTACACAGAATAGCAAGTTCTGGACCGGTTTGTGAATCATGGGTCTAGAGACTGTTCCCTCCTTTCAACAGTTACCACCGACTATTATCGTATGTAAATCGTTTAGTGTCTGTCAAACTGCAATAGAGTGGGATCGATGATGGAGCAGATTGGTGACCCTCTTTTGTGAGTATCGTATTGAACACACATTATGGCAAGGAACGTTGCCACTAACTGATTTGAATAAAGTATCGGCTAGTCAATAATTTGTGCATTAAACCAAAAATAAAAAAAAACTTTAAACAGCTACACGTCCTATGAGTTCCACACAATACGTTTATCTTTGGAAGCGCATCGTGAAAGATATTGATCTTTCAAAACAAACTTTTCGATTGTTGACCCAGCTCTTTACTGTGATAGCAATTGCTTTTACAACTTGCTCTACCAAACTTTCGAATCAGACCGAACAACACAGGTGTAGTTTTGTGTTGAAAGTGTGACTTCTTTGACAGAAATACGGTTCTAGTGGTTTTTGGTTCATATTTGTTTTTCCCAAAGTTTGTTATCGTTTTCATTTGCAAAAGTTTTTCAAACTTTATGTACTCTTCTAATGCTAGAAAGGTAAATAATTTAAAGTGATACTTTGCACCTTTCCCTGTGTTTCATCATCTTTCTTAGAATTTTACACTTTTCATTTGAAAACAAGATCCATTTTTGCTTGGATATTGTTCTTTTCCCATACCATCTCAGGTATGGGAGAAGTTGTTACTCAATCGGTTTGAATCCCTTTTACATACTGGAAAGTCTTGAAGCAAAGCGAATATTGTTCAAATGCTTCTACAATATTCGCTTTGAAAGTTTTCTTTTTTTTTAATTTTATTTTCCGCGGTGCCAAATGGAAAAGGGTAAAGATGCCACTCGTGCCCATTTTCCGTGCCGTCATTAAACATTTTCGTCGGTTATTGCTATGTGGCAGCCAGCTGGCGCAACGATTATTAGCGTAGTTGAATTTTCTATTCTCGGAAGCATGTTGTGAAAACATAGACTTACTGAACGCGAAACATAAAATTCTACGACGTTACTGAAGACTTTCTCTCTCATTGCGACCGTACAAGTATTGTATTGAGTTTTTGGTTGCCTCCTGTTAGATATTGCTGCTGAGATTTTTATCAGAATCGCAAGAATTGCATTCGGGTAATAACTGTACATACATGTACGATTTGTGGATATTCAAATAATAATATCGCATTAGAAGAATAAAAGTCATGTTAAAAACATTGAAGCATAACATTTTCGAATACTACAATCGGGAGAGCTTTTACGAGTGGCTCAATTCACCGGAATTCCCAATACTAGTGACAATGCAGTAAGGACGGAGTGCGCTTGCGATTGAAGCAAGTGCACTACTGCACGAGCTTTTACAAATGCATTTACTGAGCTTTATACGCTTCCGTTTCGGAATTGATACGGTACCTCGTTTGCCGAAATTGCAGTACCAGTTGAGGCGTAATAGGCGTAAGTGAAATGTTTGTGCGAGAGCGAGACGAAAAAGACGTATGTGAATGCACGCTCCAGACACGTGGGTGTATTTGTATGTTTCTTTGTCAGCTGCAGAAAGAAAGGGATTGTTACAGAACGCTAAACTTGCTCCGTGAGGGGAAAACCTATGGTTCGTCAATTCATTCTCATTGCTCCAAGGAGGGGAAAGAGCTTTTGGACGGGGTTGTGCACATGCGTCGTTATTTTCAGAATGCCGAGAGTGAGAATGAGATCATTTTAAAAACCAACATAAGAACATTCGTGAGCTCCACAACATGTCATAAGCATGAGGCATGATCTGATAGTCAAACACAAGGTGACTGAAATTGTTTTAGTACAAGAAAATAGAATTAACGAGTATAATTCGGAGCAGAAACGAAACACTCTCTTTCTCTCTTTCTGGCCTGCTCAGGGTTGAGCACGTGGTGCAGACATGGCTTGTACTATAAGAAAAACTATAAATGGGAAATGTGTTCTAAATTAATTTTACAAGTATGAAAAGACGATTTTAATATTCAAAATACTAAACAAATTGAAACAAATCATCTAAAAAATTATTTGAAATACTGATATAATAAGAAAATTACATATTCCAGGTGGTAATTAAAACATTTAAATATTAAGATTACAAATATCACAGCGCAAACATATAATATGAAACAAACAAAATGTGCAAAATAGCGTAAAAGGTACAATGTGACAAAAATAAAAAGGTCACGGACTTTTTAATCCGTTTTGTTGTTCACCATGACAATTGTGAACCGTTACCGAAACACCCTAGACTGAACAGTCAGAGGTAAAAAAGTCACTTCAACCATTTCCACCTGATGACATTGGTGCGACTAACGTCCTATTGCGACTATCGTCTGACCTATTCGTCGGTTTAGTTTATTTTGCTGTCAATAACCGCATTCAAAGGTAAGGCTGCTTCTACTTCCCAACCTCCACGCACTGCACATAAAGAAAAAGAGTTTTCACTCCCACGCCGGTGAGCTTATCAGCATAGAAAAGCTCATGGAAACGTCATGTAGCGCTCATGAGTTTCAACCAGCACCCATCTGAATGATGGCGAACGAAAACATTCCCCAGTCATTCTCAGCAGTGAGATTTGCAGGTCTCTCGCAGGAAAATTTACGTACGAAAACAAATGGAATATGTATTTGATGTTTTCAGTGGTTTGTGTGTGTGTTTGTGAGTGTTATCGCTGGGGAGAAAAGCATAGAGAGACGGAGCGATGAGTGTCGTTTTCAGTTTTCGATACTTTTGTGCTCATCGCTATGCCGAACCGAGTGCAGTTGAGCTTTGTAATCCGACGCAGGACAACCGCGGAACATCATGTGTACTGCTGGATGAGCCGATTCGTGCCAGTGTTCACCGTCCTTTGGATGGGCTGTGGGTTAGGATTTTGCACGAAAAAACCCGTTACAGTATTTCGGTATGTGAGTGTTGGTAAGGTCTGGTGAAAACGTGAGTCAAACAAAAAATCGCGAGCTAGAAGTTAGTAACATTCTAATAACTAAGAAGAGTTTTACAGTCAGTTTTTTAATAATGTTTCTTGGTGCTACATCGGTACAAGCGTGTGTAATGGTTGAACAACGGCTGTTCGATTAATTCACCAATGCCTTTTAATCAGTATCGACCGTATCAGCACAAAAATGTTTAAAAAACCTGGAGGATATGTGGTATGGAGAAACCCTTTTCGTACCTCCGTTATGAAAGTGGAAAAGAGAGAGAGAAGGAGCTGATTCATGTGAAATAAAGAGTCAAATAATAGAAATTAATAAGTGGAAATGGATTGTACAGAGTGAAGAAACTGGTGAATGCTCACGGTAGTTGTAGCTGTAGAGAGCTATGAAAAAAATGATGTGTGAAATTTTCTTTTCATTTCGTAAGTAGGTATAAAAGTAGAAAAAAACAATATAGGAGAGTGAAAATGTATGAGAGAGAACAATTGTACAAACGAGAAGGAATCAAAATGAGAGTGAGACTAGAACGAACGTTTGCCAAGGACTGTAGGACGTGTTCTCGCTCGCGTCGAGCAAAACCGATGGTGAGATTCTTTTCTTCGATACTACGGTTTGTAGTGTACGTCTCCCTCGTCCACCCACCGTTCCACGCTGTGAAGTGCCTGTAACCTAGTCAAGGATTTTTCATATCGATTTCTGTACTAGAAAAACTCCAGGCAGCGTTGAGCTCGCCGATTGTCGTTGGTGTTGGAATATGCGCGAGAGAACGAGATAGCAGAGTATATTCGTTTCGTTGTGTGCGGTATACCATTATACAAACGTGGTGTGTCGTGGTGTGCGTGTTCAGAATTAACACATGTTTGGAGCAATTTTTCGAGCACCGTAGGATGCTTGTGTGCTGGTGATGGGAATTTTGGAGAACTTTTGGCAACGCGTAAACATATATGCCAGACATTAATACTTTCACAAAATCACGCACACAGCTGGGAAGGTGACAGTGGTAGGGAAAGCTTATTTCTATCGGGTCCAGAGAGTAATTTTTCCTACGGTAAAATTCTACGTTCTTTGCCGTGGACATTTAGTTAGTGAGTGAAGACTATTTACGTTGATCCTGGTTGATTGGAATGTGTGTACGTGAATGTGCGTATGTGTAGGTGTTGCTTTCCATGGTAAAATCGCATTGCCCGTTCATTGAGCGTGTACGGGAATGATGTGCAACGAGCAATGCTTGTTTTCCCAGCAATCTTTACCGTGGCTGGGGACTCTTTTGTTAGCCAGCAACACCAGCGAAGTGAGAGTGAGACTGAATGAAAATGTATGTGCTGATTTTTTGCTGTTCAAGTGTGTAGGTGAAATTGATGGAATCAGGATGTTTTACACCATTCTTTCACACCTGGTTTATTTTTTTATTTCGGTCGTTGCGTTTCAATCGACAGAGTGAAGGAATGCAACACAATAACTTTTGTGGAATAGTGTGTTGAGTATGAAGGGAGCTACATTTTTGTTTAATGAACCGCGGGTTCAATCATAAAAATGATGAATGAATTGGATTCAACAATGCGAAATGGAGGCGCATGGTAGTTTTTCAAATTATACAATGTTTTGCATCATAGGTTTGTTGAGCTTATGGTGAAAAATTTACGTTACTTTTTTAGATATAGAAAAATACATTAATAGAAGAGATAGTCAAACTTATTACTTATACTGTAGTTCGTTCTGCATACACATATTTTAAATGTATGTTAGATTTACCTGTTAGACACATACATAACAATACGAGTAAATTTAAGAAATTTCATATATCGTAAGGTAACTGTTATCGTACAATCCTATTTTTGCTTTCCGATTTGAAAAGAGTTTTCAACAAAAATCATTTAAAATAAAATTCGTACTGCAATAACAATGAATTAACAAATATGAAATCATATGGATAACCTTGAGATGCAAGGACTGTTTTCGATTGTTCAACAGTACATGTTGTATGTTATTTGCCAAGTAATGTGTGAAAAATTGATCAACGTAAACAGGCCCGCTCAACGAGTAATGTGAAATAAAATAAAGTGTTGAAAAAAGTTTATACAGAAAAGTGAGAGCTTGATGAAATATAAACCACACAAAAAAGTCAAACCACGCGAAGAAACAGTGTTTGTGTGTTTGTGAAGTAGTATTGGGTTTGTGTGAGTGCGTGAGTTTGAGTATTTGTGCATTTTTGTTCTTGGTGAGTTATCAGTGAGTAAAAATCAGCTAGAATTTGCGAGTATGAGCGCCATGTAGGCTAGACCTGCACTGTACAGAATACAACAAATCCAACACAATCCAATAAATACGAAAGTGTGCGAGAGAGTAATTGCCTACGCGTGTGTATGTGTTGGTAGGAGAAAGAGTATCCTATTCGTGTGAGTAGTGGGAGAGGGTGAAAAGCCCAAAGAAAATAAGCAGAAGCAGCAGTAGCGTGCGCGAAGACAAGATGGCGTCGCTGCATGAGGAAGAACATAACGTTCGTGCGAGTGTAACGGTTTGGGAACGGTACCATGGTGGCGGTCCCCAGACTAGCGGGGGAGATGAATGTGAATCCATTATGGAAAGTGCGACACTACATTCGGCCGAGCAGAATGTGATTAGATTATCAGCGAGGGGTAGATGCAAAAGAAAACTGCGCGAATCAGCACTGTGTGCAAGTGTAGCGGACGGGTCATGTACTGGAGGCGTACCAGCGGAAGTCACCCATCGGCAGTGCCGGCTGTATCATCTCTGTGAAAGTCACAGTAATTCCATTAAAAGCCCTAATCACCCGAACAATAATAATGTCCGTGCCGCCGTGACGGAGGGTGCCAGCGTGCGGCGACGCAACAGCTCCCCCAAGAACTCCATGAGCAGTGCGTTAGAAACGAATGTGAACAATAAAAGCAACTGCCAACGGCCTGCCTCGATAATACTTACGCCGACAGTAACGTTGGCTTCCGAAGGCCTCATTTTAGAATCATCAAAATCAGCGGCAGCATCACAATCACCGCCAACTATACCTTCATCGTTTAGCTTGCCAAAGATGTTGAGTAACGCCATGGCAACGGTGCGAGTGTCGAAGTTGTTACTCCTAGGCCTATTGCTGTACCAGCTCGGTCCCGGTTGCTCCGGGTTCGTGTTGGATGGTTCACAGAATAGTTTTGCACAATTCCGCAAATGGTACACAGGGCTCAATGGATCTCTCGAGCTCGAATTCAAAACAGAGCAACCGAATGGGCTTGTGCTGTACACTGACGACGGAGGTACGTTTGATTTCTTCGAGCTGAAGCTGGTCGAAGGAGCTCTCCGATTACGGTACAACCTTGGGGGCGGCGCACAAATCATCACCGTCGGAAGGGACCTTCACGATGGCCATTGGCATAAAGTTCAGGTAAGGGAAAAACTTTGTCTCGATAATAAAATCAGATCAATAGCTAAATTTAATTTATTAATTAGTATTCGTACTACACTACACCTAAAACATAGTGACTAATGAGTTCGTATGAGGTCGGCAAATACTGACAAATATTTAGCCATAAATTATATGAATATATGATATATTTGTAACTATGGGGAAAGGATCGATTATTTAGATAGTACTGTTATGCTATGTCGAGATTACGAACTCATTCGTATTTTAAAATATCTAAATCTGTTTTTGTTTAATTTATACATTTGGCCCTGTAAAGCAAAAAATATTGAAAATTTTTAATTTATTTCTTTAATTTACAATACTATAGACACAATGCATTTGATGTATCATGTATACATTATATGTACTTTAAAGCAAAACAACTATGTCAAAAATAATGTTTTGTTGGTGTCTTGATGTTAGGACATATTAAAAAAAAACTACATACATCGTAAATCACTTTTCGGTGTCCTTCACAACATGTTGAATTTGTGTTGCCATTTATTCTCTGAGTAACTTACAGGAAATACAATTTCCAATCAATTAGCTGATTACTGATGATGAGATTCGGAAGTAGACCTTATTTGAACGAGAAACAGCAAACATAATAAAGAAATGCATGTTTATTGGTAAGCATATTACAGCAGGTTATTAAAAATGAATAGGATCGAAACAGCATCTGCCCATACGTTTTATGGGTTGTATTTTTTCACTTTTTATTATTAGGCAACAATGCCCATTCCCCATAGAGGCATATTTTTAGACAGGGTTAAACAACACACTGAACGAAATTCCTTTGCTTATCTTCTCGCACTGGAACGCCTTCGCAGTATCCATTCTTCAGTTAAGCGTAACAAGACAGCGCCATTCATTTTTTTCCAACCGCGGAAGTCGTTTTAAACGTTTTATGTAAATTTGGGGGCGATCATTGTCGAGGAAAGTGAGCTTATCGCAGACGGAATGATGGACGCGACGTTGGTAGTATGATGCTTTTCATCAGCATGCCCTTGAGAACGGTGAGCAGAGCGGGATATAACATACGACGCAGTACCGAGTAAGCACCATAACGATGCTTCCCACGCATTCATGTGAGCGAATAAGTGTATTGCCAGAACCTGTTTGCACGCATTCATTTCCTCTGGCGTACCATCCACTCCCACGAACACGTTTTTTTTTCAGATTGCTATACCAGTGTCGAATTTTGCCTACCTACGATGTTGCCCCGACCACAGCGTACACAGCAAGGAATCAATTTACATTTTACATGTGCAGGCTTTTAATTTCGCACTTTTTTTTCGTTTGCCAACAAGGGAGGGTATTTCGGGAATGTGAACAAGAGGCATTTTTTTCATATCTAAAGAAATGTGCTTCCGTTTCGATTCTAAGCTGTCACCATGTACGAGGGAAATGATAGTATATTTTAGCTTTTGAACCGAGTATGTTATCATAGTAGTAGCAACGTACGAATGTACAATCGGTTGAATGAGGTATATTTTTTGTAAGAAATGGAATTTTTAGCTTCTTATGGCTCACATGATTAATGAAAGTGAGACATCAAGTTGTAAGAACAGACGTAGCCATTTTTTTTCGTTTTTTCAAGGCGAAAATAAAGACAGTTTCGTTTCTGTATAAGAATGCAGAAAAAATTGTACAAATGTGAAAAAACGACAAAAATATGGCTACATCTGGAACATTGAACAAAAAAATTATAACTATGACTGTTCTATGAAAAAGATCTCTTTAAATAGAACATTAAGCAACACTAAGTAATCATATCTTTGTCACAAATGTATGCCCATACATTGTATAAGTTTTTTAAGACATTACTTCTAACATCTAGCTTCGTAATGTGAAATTTAATAGTACATGAATTGAATAACAATATGTTTGTAAATGTGTGTATTTAAAAATGAAAATTTATTTTAAAAGAACTATGTATATTTTTATACTGTATAGAATCCGTATTTTGAACAATGATTGATTATTTTACGATCAGTTGATATGAAAAATATAAGGTTAGCGTTTTGGTTTATTCAATCTTCCATAAATTGTATCAAAAGTTACAGCGATTCAACTGGCTTGTCCTACTAGCTATGATAATGATTTCGAACCTTCCTTCTTGAGGGTGAAAGATTTCAAAGAGCATCAGAACGCGCCACAAGAACAAGAAAAAGGAGCTCCGTATAAATGCTTGTTTTGCAAAATTAATCCCTAATCCAATAGGCAAACAGCAGCATCTAACAAAGTTTACGCCCATTTACCACTTCGATCGACAAGCGAAGTTCGCTCACAAAGATGCAAATCCTCGACACACTTCATCGGGGGTGGTGTTGAGCAGTTTCTTCTGGCATCGCCTTACCAGCGTGATGTCTGTACATTCCGACTCACTGTTTTGCTGTTCATTGAAGAGGCTAAGGGCTATTTCAGTTTGTCCCTGTTAACAATTCCTTTCTATCAAAATTGTCTGTCGAGTCGGAGAATCGGCTACTCGCCGCGAAATAGATGGACCGTCCTTGGGCGCCGTAGCATCTAAACGACCTCATTACGTTGTCAGGAATGAAAGCGAAAGCATCAACCAAACGATTGAAACTTAAAATGGTCTATACACGACGATTTGGACCGAAAAAGATGACAAACATTTGGCTAGGCGGATTTACGTAGAAATAATCCTAATAGCATGCTCTGTTTGGTATGGTGATTCAAACAAAAAATACGTTCGGAGTAAAAATTTGTAAGAGATAGAGAAATATAAAATAGTCATTTAGTAGGGTAGAGGAAATTTTCTTATCTGCGACGTCTGTTCAAAGAACTTCTTCAAGTTTTCCTGCTACCTTTTAGAGTGAGATCATAAAGATTATAGTAAGCTGTCGAGAATGGATAATAGAATGATGGGTGAAT
>JXWZ01012645.1:0-10784 GCA_000956215.1 Anopheles farauti No. 4
TAAAAAAGCATATTTCCATCCATGATAAAAATATGTCCCCTTTACACCCCTCAGTTGATCATTGAAAAAGCAGAAAAAGGTCAGACTAATTCAACTGCAACCGAGAAGGTCACAAAACGTAATGTAAAAATATGATAATAAACCCTTCGTCGAACAGAAAGGAGCAGTCCGGTCCTTACATAGAACCGACGGGGATTGCATGTGCAAAGCGGAAACTTCGGTCATACTTCATCAGGCATGCCTCGACTAAGGTGCGTACCAAAACCCAAGGAAAGGCAAACGGTAGGAACGACATCGATAATGACCTTTTCTATCAATGTTCCGCTGTCCCTGCAACAACAAAAAATTGGGATACTGAGTTGTGCAACTTTCGTTCACTTTCTCCTCGCTCCTCATCGTGGATCTTCAGTTCTTGCAGTAGTCGTTGAGGAGCTTGCGGACTAGCCTAGCAAAACACCAGAGTAGCCGGTGCATAGTTGATAAACTACGGCTACCCACCATTTGCTCATTTTTTCTCATTTTCCCATCGCAGCAATCTCGTTTAGCACAAATGGCCTCATGTTGCATAAAAAAACATCCCGCACACACTACCATCCGGTACAGCTGGAACGGAGCGCTTCTGCGCACTCGCCTGAACTCGGAGACGATCCCCAAGGTCTGTGAGTCGTCCGGTGAGCATAACACTCCCTGGACGAGCAAAAATAAACATACCCAGGAAACCGGTCCGGAGAGTGTATTGAAAATAAAAACAAACGTACGGAGGCGTTATTACCCTCTACCATGGGGATTTAACGCCCTGCGAGACTAGTGCGGCACGGCAAACCACTGTTGGCTTAATAGGATACCTCCTGTTGGCGCGAGCCAAATTAATATCGATGCTAATAATGAAAAGGGAAAGTATAGTCCCATTAGAGGATGAATTCTGCAAACTCTCGGGCGGTGACACGCAAGCGAATTAATTCCTATTACAGCGTGTAATAACCACTTTCTACGCCCATAGTTCGCAGGATCCGTACATCCGGATAGGTCGCATGCTACCGCCTGTTGCTTTTCGCCGGTGAGAATTCCAGCAAACAGCAAGCCCGAGATGCAAACAGTTAATAATGAGCCTCTGCGTGGGAGTTTGGCTCTCTCCAAAAGGACACCATTTGCTCACCAACCGGTGCGTGGGCTGTGTGCGTGTGGGAGAGATGAACAGAGAGACGTAAAATAGTGATCTTTTTTTCGTTGGTGCCTGTCATGTGGTCGTTACAATTACAGACACCCTGGCACTGTAGCACACCCCATTGGGTCGCCCAATGATACATAATTCGAAAACCCGGGACAACAGAAATGTAGGGACCTCTTCCAACGCATCAGGGAAGATATCGTGATAACTTCCGTGCGATAAAATCAGTGCGTTGGTTGGAAAATCGATACGACAACGTTGCTGCGACGCGTCGAGAGAAATTGGCGGTAACTGCCAGTTCTCAGGGTTCATATTTTACGAGCCCTCGGTTTTATAGTCTCACATGGGACGGAACACGAGAGTTTATTGTAAAACTGGTCTTTGTGTTGTAAACTCAGAAGAGGCTGAAATTTTGCACCGGAGTTGGGAGTGTTCAAATTTAAAACTCAAAAGAAAAAAAACATTGACGAGGAAAATAGTTACAGCTGCAAACTTATAGATATTGCTGCTATGTTTTGCTTATGAGTCACATTTCTTTGCTTCCTGTTTATGTATTCAAGTTTTTGTTGATAAAGTTTTATTGAGAATTATTATTAATATTATTACAGCATTTACTTCAAACAGCAAACACTTTTTAATTTTAAAACCGGATATCAAATTCGATTTATCACACCTACTAGGTTACAGTCTATAAGAAAACTAAAAAAACTCGAGGAAAGAACACACCCCAAACAATTAACAATCCTCCAACCGTTCGCCTATGCTTACTTTTCGTAATGTATAACAAACGTAAACAGTGCTCCAAATATAGCATCTGGGCGAAGAGTCACTTGAGATTTATCGGACATTAAATACTCCACCCCGAATGGCTACTGGGGAGTGCTCCGGAAGGCATAACTATTGACCCCACATAAATTTCTACTAAACTATGGCTATGCTACATTGTAATTGTTGGGATGAATAAAGAAACACAACTGCTTGTAAGTCTTTTTTGTAGTATGTTTTAAAATCAACCGATTTCAATGTTGTTTGCAAGAATTTCTCCAATCAATCCAATATTAATTTCTTACAATTCATTGATGAATTGATATTTTTACCTCAAATATCTCATTTAAAACTGACACCATACGTATGTACTCCATTTCAATGTCAGATTTAGAAGACCCAATGCCGCAAGGGGTCACCAGGATTTTTATTTCCAGCAACGGACTCGTGCTATCCCAAACTTCTCCGTTCGTGGAAATCGTATAGAATTCAAAGCTATTCGGCTGGTCGTCGGAAGCCATACTAACCTGCTCGGGCATAGTAGCCTTCGGTCTATCGTAGTGTATTGTGAACAGACAATCACTGCACAAAGTAGGCCGGGAAAGCGAGCCATAAGTCTGAAGCTGAACGCAAATAATGAACGCAAAGTAAATTAAAGCTGCCTCCGGGAATACCCACGAGCGTTTCCAACGCACCGTTCCCCATGCCACGATCAGTCAACCAAAGGTCTGGGACGGTCTAAGCTCGGGATTGCGGTGTGACATTGCTAACCCATGCCGGTCAAGGTAGGGACGGTGGCCAAGCCAGTGCGCTTTCGGGTCAACACGCTGACTGACGACTGACACTGACTGACAATGACCACTAGCAGCGCACTCCCTGCATTTGTATGTAGAATCAGCCCCTTTCGTACGGACACGACGAGCATGATTATGTAAAATATGTACATCAACATCGTTTCCATTATTTCCATTAATCTGTCGCGTACATGCCATTTTCTGCCGTGAAATGGTTGAGAGAGGTTGGTTAGACTTGGGAACAACAATACAATACGAACTCCAGACACACCCTTCGCACGTGTTTCAAATAGAATTGTTATTATTCTTGATAATTCTCTAAGCATCAGATAAGATTCGAAGGCATTCGAACAAAACTATTCTGGTAGGTTTAATTTGATTGAAAAATTGGTGCATTTAATTTTATTGGAAAAAGTGTATGTTATTGGAAGTCGATTGATTTATGTGTTATATGTTCTCATATTACTCCATCGAATGTTTTATGCATAATTTCCTGCTTCTAAGGTGTACTTTAACTTAACCTTGTTTATTTTGAAATACTTCTGTTATTTTAACATTTCCATTGATTTCCATTGATTCCATTTATCATAATCAGATCAGCAGTCACATTCATTATATTCCGCAAATGAAGAACGGAAATAATGTGTCTAGAACATACGGAAATTTCAGTCCTTCCTTAGTAGTACATTAAATAAAATAAAACAATCCTATCACAATCGCCGATTTACCTCAGGTTCCCGAAAATAAGCCAAGGTCCCGGTTACGAAAGACAAAAGTCTATTGTTCATACCTTTATATGAGCATCCACATCACCGACTATTTACCACAAGCACAATAAACCCTTTCAAAAACGAAGCTCAAACATTCATATCGCCACGTGTGAGTGCGGCGGGAGAAAATTGCACGGTGACAAAATTGCCCACAGCACACCGCACCGAATTAAGGACAAACCGATTATTTCGCTTGCTGGTTGGATGGGTCCAGATTTGGTAAGTCGCCGACCCGAACAGACAATGCGCCATGGTGTTCCGCAGTACAGTTCAAACCCCGGACGTAGTTGTAGCAAACTCACCTAGGGAAGGGAGAGAGTGAAAGAAAAAGAAGGAAGTTGGTTAAAATTACATTCATTATTACCTAATTTATAATTTTCAAATTGGGCACACATACTGGAACAAATTACATGTAAAATCGTGAACTGAGCATTATAAAACATTTTTTTGGGTTGAATATTCTAACAACAGTGAACGAATGTACGAACCAGAAAAAAAAAACAAATTGAAACACATACGAGATTAAAAAATCCGTAAGCAGTGAAATATCGGAAACAGTGAAACGCATAAAAAAACAGACAATTTATAGCATTACTGCAGTGCTTCGTATGGCACCAGCAAATGAAGCAAACAATGATTCTGCGTTGGCAACGAAACCCGTGTCCCGAATCGACACGAGAAAGACATTTACACAACTCCACACGCACACCACGCTAGTGAAACTTTCACGTAATTTGTCTTAAATTAATATTTATGGCCCGAAGAAGCTAGAACGGCAATTTTAGCTGTCCGTCTTCGATATCCTAGCGCGCCCTGGCTTCTTGTCGGGGGAATCCTGCCGCAAAAAAGAATCCACTGGTGCTCAGCAGCACCAACCATCAAGCGTAGTTTCAATTACGGTTGACATCATATTTTACCAACGAAATATGACTGCTACTTTACCCTACCCGTCCAAGCGGGCCAAGCAAGGCTAACCCGAACATGGTTCACTCATGTCCTGCGTACCGGGATAAAAGCTCACGGTGTATCCTTCGCTGCGAGAAACATCTCCCTCGGTCTCTAGTCGTGTTGCATTTTTTCATCCCGCATTTGTGCTACTTTCATTCGATCGCCGCGTTTATCCAGTGCCAGCCCATGTGGGCATGTCCACACGGACGCGAATACCACGACCTCGAGCATATACTAGACGACCCGGCGAATGCTCTTTTCGGTTGTTCTTGTACGTATGGTACGTTGAAATAAAAACACGGCAAATGAAACGATGGCATCGATTCCATAAATCGATACAAATTCAATCGAACTACGGTGCATTTTTTTTCTATACCTTTTCTTCGCATCGGCATGCTCGATCCGGAACGATTCCCTGATAGAGCGATACGCCATTAGATAGAGCGCTCGGCTCAACGATAAGAACTACCGTCTCCACGCTTCCTTCCGGACGATTCCGACGTTGGTGGATGGTCCGGTGTTCCGGTGTTCGGCCAAAGTCTACTGCGAGACTCGAGGACGGAGGACGAAAGCGATCAACTTAGGGATTCCGTGCAGTGGTGGATTCCGAGAGGATTCCGTGCAGTGGTGGTGAATTGAAACCGTGTATCGAATGATGTTTTCTCATCGTTAAATGTAGCGAAAACGACAGTAAACGATGCTGGTACGAGAGTATTATCCGCTCGCTTTCGAAGCTTCTATGTACGCCACGTTGAACGACAGATGTTTGATAAAAGAAAAGAAAATAGTACGAGCAATAAAAAAAAGTTCATATTGAGGATTGGTTTTGTTACTTCCCAACGGAGTAAGGTATTCGTATAAGTTTTAACATATTAAAATATTAATAAAACATGTATGCATCTATTGTACGCATGGTAAAAGCAAATGAATATTCATCTGCGTCTTCCAATATTCAGAATTTTGTCTTTTTTAAGCGATTTCGTATTTTCAGTAAAATTTAACAATTTTTTTAGTTATTTAGTTTTGCTGTTTTTTTATGTGCAGATAACAGAGAAAGAAAAGTGACTGCACGAACCGGAACAAAAAAAAAAGTTAAGTTTATACCTATTTTTATAGGTAATAAATTTAAAAAATAATGATAAATTTAAACCTTAAACAAGACCGATACTAGAACAAATCACTGAAGTACATTAAAATCTGATTTTATGAATCTTTTCATTACTGCATACTGTTGATTGCACCTAGAATACCGGAAAACGTTTAAAAAGCTTTAATAGAATGTGGCACTTGGTTCCCAATGCAAACTGCACTCAAAAACGGGTAAGTATCATCCCGAAAAAAGGTATTCAGACCGAGTTTTTTTGCTCGCCGGCTTTTACTCGTCCACTCTTACCCGTACTAACCACTTGACCCAGCGACGATGGTCGTGCACCCTTCCCATAATAATCGCCGGGCATGTTCTTGCTTCGCTGCATCCGCCACCAGGTCAAAGCACAATAATTCACAGCCATATTTTCACAGATCATCCCAGTCGTTGTGTGCCAGACGCGTCGTCGGTGTCTGTTGCTGATATCCATGCTTTATTACGGTTGCTTGGCGGGCTCGTTCGAAAGCACACTCTCCGGGCGGTGGTAGCGATGGCGGCGGGAAAAGCCCAATGCAATCTAGCGTTAATGCCGTTTCACGAAAAGGCGTGAAAAGCGCCACTTTCAGGTCCAGTCTGTTCGTGCCGGAATGTGGTGCGAGTGCGCGTACCGTCCGTATCTTTTAAAAAGCCGCCCCAGTCTCGCAAAGCTCACGCCTCCCCCTTCGTCTTTTGCAGGATTGAACGCAATTTATGTGTTTCAATCATAAGTCGGCAATTTATGGATGATTTGGATGATAATTTATTTGAAATTATACTGCTGTGAGCGCATTCGGTAGGCCGCCACTCTCGCGAAGGCAGCTCTGGTGTAAGCGAGGCTCGTACAGCACGTCGCAACAGCGCGACAGCTAGAGGTTTATGGCGAACCGAATTTGAAGTACTGGAACCGGTCACAGTAATTTAAGATTGATGGGAAAAATCATAAAGCGTGCTGTTCTAATGCTTCATATATAACAACCATGATTTGCACTAGCACGAACCGAGCAATGATTGATGTTGAACCGTTCGAACATAATGAAGAGTGTGTTACTGATGTTCACGGTTCATGTCGGACAGTTACCCGAAGAAAGCTCCAGATAAGACACATAATTGAGGAACGGAGTTAGATTAGATAGCGTGTTTGTGATTGCGATTGATAAAGTTGCTGGGATTGCTGTGAATCCGTACATTTTATGATATTTGCTCTCCTAAAGAGAAACTTCAAGGTTAGGACGTGCATGACTTATTTCCCAATAACCCACCAATTACTAAAAAAAAACTTATAGATCATTTGATAGAAGAATTAACATTCGGAAGAAATCATTAGACATTGGAGTATTCTGGCTACAGACAGGAATTTATTAGCTTCACCGGAAAGTCTAAGCTAACAAACGTAGCTCCTCCTAAAATCAAACCAAATTAGCTTCCAAGGGCAGGGACCAGCGCAGTAAGTAAAGTTTCGGAAAACTTATTAGCTTCCAGTAGCATAAACTTTGTCCGCCTAATGCTGCTAAAGGATTGGTATTTTGTTCTGGTTCTGGTTGTGTTCACAAATATTAGGATTTTGTGGAGCGAGAGTTAAGATGGGCCGTAAATTAATATCACCTACGCTACCTGCTTTGGCTTCTGAAGGCACTAAAGGTGGTATGGGCGCACAAGAAACACAAAAACACCCAATGCACATAGGTAAAGTAAACTCGATTCTTCTTCACGGCGCACCTGGCGGTAACCTTTGCCATCTCGGCTTCTCACCACCCGAAACACACAACCGAAACATGTTATGCTGTTCTTCGCGTTCGCCAAAACAAACACGGGCGCACGTGACGATGGTCTTGTTCCCCGAGCTTTGCTGGGACTAAATAATGAACTGAAAACGGCACACGCAAACCGAAGCCATAGCTTCTTGTTTTCCCGGACCAGAATTGTTGGCTGTTTTGAATGATATCGAATAAATGGAAGTTCAATGGTACACGTGACAGCGTAACACGAAAAGGGGAGACTTTTAACTTAGACTAGGTAGAGTAGAAGTGACGTGTATGGAAATTATGATAAAAGAAAATGGTTATTGCAAAATGTTTGAGAAACAAAAAACTAACAAAATTTATTTCACACATACAAAAATCTGGTACATTTTCTAAGGTAAAATAAAAGTTATTAATATATTGTACCATATCTTGTTTTTTGTACATAACTTGTTTTTTCTGTTTTCAAAATACGAAAACAAATTATTACAATTCTTAAATTGTAGCATGATTAAACTTTACCTATCACTAATATTGTTTCAAATTCTAATCTAGTTTTCTTTTGAAGTTTTTTTTTTGTAATTTATACCCAATCGAACAATTTTCACCTTTTATTTCCGGATTTAAATTATTTTGCTTCGGCTGCTTTGCTATTCATCAATATTTGATTAAAATTAGGTATACTTCTAGTTGGATGTGGAAGATATGACTGCGGATATTCATCCAATCGGAACGCAATAATTAGCTGTAGTGCGCCCTCAGAGAATAAGTCATATTCCATTTGAACTTCAATTAAATTGAAATTTCCCAAAATTCTCAACATTAACTAATATTAAATACTCCAAACTCTCCTCCCCACTGTCAAAATTTGACACACAGAAACGAAGCAACAGTTGAACAAACTTTGCTTGCAAAGATGCATTAATCTTCCCATTTTCCATGTTACACCTTTCCACTCAAAATTCCTTTCGGAAGAAATGTGTGTCCCTTTTTTGCTGCTGACAGCATCAGAAAAAGGACCCAATAAAGGGACAATGACAACAAAGTAGGTGAAGCTCTGTTTGACATCGCCGGAATCTTTATTCCTCCGTTTACTTTCATTTTTGACACCTTGTGTGTCCTAGTAGCCGCAACCAATGGCGCCAAAAACAAACCATCCAATAGACGCTTCTCGAGGCAAAAAAAAAGGAACCGACCTTTATCCATCGTATTGTTCAAGCATTGTAACAGCCGATGATGAAGCATCGCATTCGGATGACTTATTGGGGAGACAGAAGAGGCTACTAGTGCGTTAATCAAACGCTTTTATTGTCACCATAAAAGTTGTCCGTCCGTCTGTTCGTTTGGTCCCTGTTCCACGTACCGCGCACGTTGAACAGGGAGCGCAAATTTGAATTTTCAATTGGAAACATAAACGTCGCGCACCGTTGACAATCGCTATTTACTTTGCGTGTGTTTTTGAAAGGTTGGAATAGGATCTCGCTCCAGACGACGGACAACGGTTGTCCGTAACGAACTTTTACTTTTGTGTATCACCAACCATATTTGGCGTTTTGACGTTTGCAATAACATCGGGGTTTGGCATTCATACCTTTAATTGACTTCACAGTCGAAGGTCGAAAACACTCGTGTTCTTCGGTGGGGTACAAACAATAATGAAAAAAATAATAGCAGATGATGTATTCTGGAGCAACGTTCATAAATAAAGTATCGGTGTACCATAAAAGGTCCCAAGGCAGAGAACACCTTGAGCATAATGCACTTACCGCAAGATTTCAGCATAATGCTTCATAAATAATAAGAAAATTCTTTCCCTCCTTTCTTCATTCTTCATCAACCCGCATCGTTCCAATGTGCGTACCATCATAAGATCTTGAACGCGCGCGTTACAAAATGAACCGCAAACACCTTCATTAAGGCGAACGGTGCGCAATGGACGAAAAGAAGCAGCTGCACGGCCTGCATCAGCTTCCGAGATGCGTGTTTGCGGTCGTGTGCAACACGAGAGCGTACTTGAACAGCGTGCAGAGAAAAGAACGCAACACCACACTTGATGAGCGTCACATTGGGCCAGGGACCAGCTGCCAAACGAAGTATATGGTGGATGCGTTCGTACCGCGGTTTGGCGGATTCCAGTCGTCCCAATTCGCTGGCCTTTCTTTCGATGCGCACCGGGCGTACGGTGGCGATGGTGTAACTGCGCTCCAATAACGTCAATAGGTGGTTGCAGCATGAAACCAGCATCGAAACCCTATGCCCTTTTTAGGGGAGGACACTTTTGCGATATAGGTAGGAGGTTTGTTTTTCAGCTTTCTTAGGTTTTCTTTTTCACGGTGAGGTCGAAACCCGAATTGCACACGCTTGGAAAGGACGGAGTTACAATTGGAAGTAGTTCATTCCCAATATAGATGCCTATACTTGCTGAACTCTGGGGCATTTCGTAGCACGAGCTATAGGCAAGCACAAACGCTACGAACGAACCTAAACCGAGGTCCTTTTCAAGCTACATCGATTAGCCATAACAACTTGTGATCACCTTCCAATATCTTACGCTCCAAAGTTTTAAGTGCGGCATGTCTTACAGTTTCGCACGAGCAGAAAGAAACAATCGCGAAACACAACGCGGAGAGCACAACGATTCCAGTGGCCGTAGATACCCAATGGAACGTAATGGAATCTACCATTTTCAACACTTTCTTCCTTTTAAAGGTACCAAAACATGTGGGGCCAAACAACAGCTGCAACGAAACATCGAAGTGGTTGGAAACTTGTCGAGTACGGACATGGTCGCAACACTCCAAGCTCCGTGAGCCACTAATGATGAGCAGCATGTTCCAAGCCAAACTATCAAGCCCGCCCCGGTGCGGTTGCGACACAAATTGGAGTTTTCAATTAATTTTAATTGCTCCCGTGTAGTGGAGGGAAAAAACTATGCCCGATACGCTACCGCACAAGATTCGAGTATTTCGCGTACTCTTCCCAGGTGTCTGGTCGAGCACATGTGCTCACGTCGTGTCTGCTACGCAAAGCCGACGACGAGCCAGCTCGTGTCAGCGTTATCCTATCTGCATGTAATTAAAATATCTGTTAGCTTATCCGCGAAGCCCGGACATTGGAGGATACTCCACAGCAAGTATGTTGAAGTGTCTCAACAACAGGCCCTGTATGATTCAATTCAATAGATACAAAAGGAAGCCGCCATTACGTCCGCATGTTCCAATTTAGACATGTGGTCCCAAAACAAAGCATGACAGTCCGGGCCGCTTTCTTTGTTCAATCAAGCAAACACCCTTTCTAACCTAAAATTGACACTGATTAACGAGCTCAGCACACATGAAAAGGCCGACCAGTCTAAGTTTGGCCGTCATTTTTTATTGGGTGGAACGTACTTTGCGAGGAAGTTCTAGAACATATCATTCATCTAACATGTTTTGAAATCCAAATATGGATATCAAAGAATGGCTAAACTAATGC
>JXWZ01012648.1:0-11728 GCA_000956215.1 Anopheles farauti No. 4
ACAAGGCTTTGAATGTGGCACATTATGTGATACAATCCATGTCCGCAAGCCGAATTTGCACGACGTATGCCGGGGTGTGTAATTTGGTGTGTGTTGGTCGCTAGGACTTGCAAACCATTGCCGGAAGGAATAATTTATTTTAAATTTTTGCTGAATTATACCTAACAACAATTTAATTCATATCAGATTTTAATACAAGCAGGGCTGTCGAACTCGTATGTTTGGATTAATTTATCTAACCAAAACTTTTGTTATCTATTTACGGTTACACCTACCCATTGGAATAAGCTTTATTGTGTGGTTGAATTACAGTGAAATTTAATTTGTTTTTTTTGTATACATAAATTACATTACATTCTTTACATTATTACATTCGTAAACATGTTTAGTACTGTAAAAAGATCCTCCGGTAGAAATGATTCTGTTTTGAGAGCAAACAATTTCGATGATCTATATGTGTGAAAATATTTATGGCGTCTCGTTATTAGATAACCGTAACTGGACCATCTTTTAGTTTCCCGAAAACATTCAATCCCGAATGTTCATTCCGTGATTCGTTATATTCTCCTTATGCGTCACGATTCAAACGATTCAAAGACTAAAGCTATCAACGATTATTCAAAGTTTAAAACAATGGATCTCTGATAACGGATTCTTCCAGGCAAAAACCGCTCTAAGATAAAAAGTATAATTTTTTTGTTTTAGTAGTTTTTTTTCATAGCAGCAGTAAGCTAAGAGCTACTAAATTTTTGTATTAGGAATGTTCCGATATCTGATCGTTAAATAAATCGTTTGGATGATTATAAAACATATATAAGATAAATCAAATCAGGTTTAGTTATAAAGATGTATCTCGATCATTGCCTTCTGGTTTTCGTTTGCAAAACAATGCCATTTTACACCAAACTTTTTACTCAATTGACTTTGCGGAACCCTCACCGTAATTTGTGTTTCACATCTCTGCTCTGCTCTGCGTAAAGAGCGTAGTTGCAATTGTAAATATTTATAAAAGACGCTTAACACTAAACAAATCTTATAGAATTACATCGTAATGAGTGTTACTACATTGAAAACGTGGCTTTGTTGTAAAATTTGTGAAATTCGATTGATATTAGATAATTTATACCCACGTTATCAGGATAGTAGCAATACGATCATCACAAATTATTACGAGATGAGAACCGCCATGCCTGACCATTCCATACAGCACGCAAGGCGTGTCTCTGCCCCCGAGATGACCCTTAATTTATTAACTAGCCCTTATATTACCTACTCTCCGAGGGTTAGTTAGGGCACCGCGTGTGGGCCGCTCAAACCTTGTGGAGCTGCTGCTTGGTGGATGGTTTGCACTAATTCGGATAGGAAGCAGGGTGCGATTTTGTGATGTGTGATGTCTTATTATTCTGCGATGAGCGCTTGTTCGCGTTTATTTGCCGACAACTGCTTCGTCGTCGTCGTCGTCGTCGTCGTGCGTTGTGGCTATGTGTTTGTCCTATGTGAGATGCAGCGTGCCGGCGCAGGGTGGGCTACCCCACCCTTGTGCACCAGTGGTGCTGTTGTGTTTTTTCGTGTCAACCGAAAAAACAAGCGAATCGCCAGCACCTATTTTTAAAAATGAAATTAGCCATAAAAGCGTGGCGGACGGAAGAAAGAAACCGAGATCGGCAGCAGCACCCACCACCACTATCATCCCCCAGAGGGAAGGTGAATAGCGACGAGGAGATCAGTGGAGAGATACAACACTAAAAAAGCAATCTTTGCCGCTTTGCGACGAAGATGATGAGACAATCAGTTGTTGGGAGGTGTGTTTCTGTCGGCTTGTGCTTAGTCCGCTCCGTCCCCCATGGGGAGGAGAGGGTTCCGAGGGCGATCTTGGCGACACAATGGTAATTTAGGCAACACAATAGGCAGCTGACGATACGCGTACACTCACAGGCATGTTGATGGGATTTTTTTTTCTCCTGATTTTCACCAGTTTTTTTTTCCCTGTTTTGACACATCAATCGCACTAAGGTGATTAGAGAGCGTGCTTCTTGAGAGATTTGAAGGGAACGTGCGAGCAGATGCAAAGTTTGCGCGTATCGAATTGAGATACTAGCCGGAACAGTGAGTGTGAGATGAGAGAGAACTACAGTGATGACTAAATATTAAAGGCCACCACCATAGGATTCAGAAGGACCATTTAGTTTGTGTTGAACAACGGAGATTATTAATGACCAGCTGGTAGCATGTGGAGGATATTGACACTTAAGATGAAGGTTGAAGAAGGACGTTTGATAACAAACAAAAAGTTGCTAACAATTTCAACGTTTTTTTTTCTCATACGTTTCATTTTCTATTTATTTATTCGTATTTGAAATTTTTGTAATAAAAATATTTGCATTATTTATTGATAAACTTATCTGACTTATTGTGCTCTAAATAAATAATTTTCGTAACGCTAAACTTTCCACATCTTCTTTTTCATGAAAAGACAATAATTTAGTTGAATACCTGGCATTGTCCTGGCGGATGGCGTGTCGTGACTTGTAGATTAACTAAACACGTCATGTTCATATTATCTAGTCAACAAAACAATGGTTTATCGATTGATAGCTTTAGTGTTTTTTTTCACGATTGCGCTAGATTTCTGTCCGATCAATTTTATCGTAAAAACATTGATACCTCCACGTTTAATACAAGTGAGCATGGATGAATAGCTTACATTCCTGTTCTCCTTGACTCGATATTGGCTTTTGCTGTCATTGCAAATTGTGATTGAATGCATCCAATGCATTTTCCGTCCATCGTAGTGTAATGCGTGAGCTCTCTTTTCTAGGCACTCGATTCCTTATTTCAAGAGAGAAAGAAAGAAAAAGAGAAAAAGGGAGAGATTGAGAAAAGTCGCTCAGGTTCTGATAGCTCAGTACGGTCTTATTTTCTCGTACGGTTCGGGAAAACTAAAGCTACGCTCAGCTATCGCTCCTCTCTTGTCTGGTACACTAGAATTACCTTGGCAGGCACATTTCCCCGGAAAATCAACGAAAAAAAACAAAGTCGAGCCACGCTAATGTTCTGGCTCAGCTCCGTGGATGGTGGTTTTGATAACAAAGTGTGGTCGTGAAGTTGAGAGTTGAGAAATTTCATATTAGGATTAACTTTACATCCGCCCTCACGGTGCCTTTTTGGTTTTATTAAATTTTATTCGCACACACCTGCACCCGGTTCGGTATTGTTGAAGCACACTCGTTGAGTTGCTAGTATTTTTGTGTGCTTTTTGCCATAATGCCTCTGCCATCGCAGTATTGCGCCCGAGGGGCTAACTTTTAGGACAAACTTTGTGCCAACTATGTGAATTTGCTTTGCTTCCCGGTCCTTACTCTCTCGCGTGCATCGTGTAGTATGTAAGGAGTACGACACAATCGGATATTGAAATTCCAATCCCAAGTTTGGCGGAAATTGTACGGCTGCGATCCGTAGGAAAAGCATCGTGGACAGCCGGCCACCCCGGCGTCGGCCACTGGCTCTTCCGTGCTTGCGGAGTCAAATGTGGGACAGAGCACCATCGTCGCGCTTTTGCGATAAGTGAAATCTCGCCAGAGTTTCTCCACAGGACGCCGGTCTCGGTGGGTCGGGCGGTGTGCCGTCTGTGAGCATTATGTAAAATTATGCATTTTATGCAATTATCGTCCCACATTGGCCGTGGCGTCGCGTGGACACCATTCAAAACAGGAGCGTGTTTGCTTTTCACCGGTAGTGTGGATAGTCAGCACGTGGACGTTGGAGAGGGACGTCTATTCCCAGTAATAATTAAATGATCGTTTTCTGGTTCTGAACGAATTCGCCTTTTCTCCTCGTTCCGAGTGTGAAATTTCCGGTGCATGGGCCGAGTTTGAGCTGTGGACGGAGTTGAAAACATTTTTGTTGGTTAATGTCATTTAAAAATTTTTTCAACATAAAACTACAGCGGATATCCATTATTTATCTTATTAGGGCTAGATCCTCTCCTGATAAAATAAAATAATTGAGTGTACAATAAATTTTGTTCAGATATGATTTTTCGTGCAATAAAATATGTGCACCATTCGATATGTAAATAGATTGACGTAAATAAAAATTGTTAATTTCATTAGTGCATATATTTTATAAAATATGTCAAAATATACTGGGCCATCAAAATATTACAACTCGTAACCAAAAACGTTCGCTTTTTAGAACAAACGATCGGAACTTCAAAGTGTGTCATAAGGTTCTAGGTATTGTGTAATTGCTTTCACAATCGGCGATCCGGGATGGCCCTCTCCCGGTGTGCGCTGCGCCAGAAAATCCTAACCTACATTTCTTCATCTCTCAATCGTTCCGACGCGCTCTCGTTCTCTATCTCTCGGCTCACGAAACTGTCCATTTTTCCTCGCCGGAGGACGGGGTTTCATCTTTATAGTTCTGTGAAACAGATAACGAGCAAGAACACAAACGCACAGGGAAGAGAAAGGGCGAGATCCGGCATGTTCTAATCGATATTTTCCCAATGTCCAACATTGGAACACGACCAAATTCTGCATCTGTCAGCACAGCTGCTCCACAGCGGCACCAATGGCCCGTAGGTCCAATGAAAACGCTGCTCTCTGTTTCTCTCTCTCTCTGTCTCTTTCGCTCTGTTTCTCTCTCTTTATTTGTTCATTATGTTACGGTAGTGTGATCAGTTTTAATGTCTAAAATTCGCTTGGTTCGTTCCACCGAATGGGCAGGTGGCAGTTTGGGAACGAGATGAGTTTTACTGTAATTGTTTTGCATAAACACGAAGGACAAGGTTGTGGTTGGCTGCGTTGTTTATAATAATCTTAAAATTACCGATAACGAGCAGCACATACAGGGGGAGTGTTATCACAATTGAGCACCCATGCACAGGATGATAACAAAGTGCCGACGCGCGGACCCTCGGATGAAGGAATCTTTCGGTGCGTAGCATATCTTATCGGCTTTCAACGTCGATAATGGAATAATCCCTTCATCACCGAGACCGTGTGCCTGGTACGTCGAAATTCGATGATGTAGTTGATGTGGTTTGGTCTCAATGTTTTCAAACCTGGCGTGAAGAACTTGTGAGTTTTGTTCTGATCTTACTAGTGCAAAACACTTGCGCTTTGTTTTATCTGCTTGGCCTGTGGTTTAATTTTCCCCTCCTAAGGCTTCGTTATACTCAAACCCAATAATCGTGCACTAAAACAAATGCAAGCAATATATTTTGCTCTTAAAATAGCCTCGGGCAGAAAAATGTACAACAAAGCATAATTACAACAAAAAACGATGACTCTAGATGACATCATTAGTGAGGCCTTTGGTTAATTTTATTTATTTTTCCACGGTTGTACGGTAGCTTGTCTTTAGCTGGCGTTTATTCCTTTGCTATAGTTAAAATAACATGTTTTGTAATGGTTGCAGACTAAACATTCACTGTAAACCGTAGTAAAATGTGAATACCATCGAGGGTATAAGAACATTGCGAAATATTTGAAGCTGTGTCGCTAATCGGAGTCGCTTCCAAACTAATGGAAGTATGATATATGATGTAAATTCTTTGTAAAATATGTTGGTGCCTAAAAAGGTAGCAATAAAAACATAAATAATACATTGAAATTAGAAACTCTTTTTTCTTCTTTTGGCTCGATTTCGGATACAGGATATACTTTCTTTAGAAACATATCTGCCTGAAGTGAATGTATTTAAAGTAAAACAAAACACCCAATCCCCGAAACTTGATTTGTCGCCTTGGATTAAGCGGTATTAAGGTTGTAATGGAAGAGCGGAAAGACGCTGTTGATCATTTTGACTCAAGTTGCGTTACTGTTTCATATATATTATATGCTGCTTTTATCGCGTAAAAACCCTTCATATGGGTCTGGGGATTAAAAGCTGGTGAGTTGGATTTATCGCAGCGTGTTGAATTTTGGCCAAGTTACGCGTTCACTAACGCTGTAATGATGATACATTTATATTGCTCTCGCTAATCACTTTGTTGTAGGAAGAGAATTAATCATTGTGCCTTTTTATTCGCCTTAAAAATCACATCCATGTCCTACGTTCTCGCAACGTACAACGATGTTACATTGAAATCCCAAATGAAACGGATCACAATTTGTGTCTGTTCTTTTCGCAAAAGGATGGGCACACATTATTGTAGCCCAGAATTTATCTAATTGTTAAGCAATTTTCCCCCTCCCCCCGCCTCGTTCATGTCGTGCTCGCGGGCAAACATAATTACAACTAAAATGTTCTACCATGTACTGCATCGTCCGAAGCAGTAATCGTTCGTACTCTGGGGGCTGTGCAATAGATGCGGTAGAATCGTTTGCAATATCTGACACGAAATGAGAAAAGCAAAGCGAGCAGAACGGAAGACGACACAAACGAGTCGTTGGTTGTTGCTGATGCTCCTGCAAAGTGCGCTTGCTTGCGAAGTAAAAACGAGGAAAAACAACCAGGAAGCAAATGATGCGTACGGCTTTCGCTGCGGTGTGATTGTTTTACCTCCCTTTTCCGCGCGATTTTTCCACTGCTCGAATCTCGTGGCTTTTCTTCGAACGATAGCTCTTTGAATGCTCTGTTCCGCTTGCTGGTTGTCAACTACTGCCGCTGCTGCGAGTTGAGGGCTAGGCAGGACAGTGTGAGGTATGATAATCACTTTTTGGTTGATTTTTCGCTCGAACACAATTAAAAATAGCCCACTCCGCAGATGAGCGGCAGCATCTCATTGCAGTTTTGTTGCGAACTTGTCGCATGCACGATGACGGTGGTGAAGGAAATTAAAGTGGCTTCTTTTGATTCTAGTTTGTGATTGGAGGAGGCGTGGTGGAGCAGAAGGAGAACATTACTGACCGGCCCGAGGGTGGCGGGAAAACCGCGAAAGGTGATGAAAGCATACTAAGAGATGCTACGGGAGAGCAATAGGTACAACAAGAAAAAAGAAATGGAAAAAATAAAACAGTGCAAGAAACCGAGTGTCCGAGAATTTTTTTTTTCTCTTTCGATCCGTAGGACGTACAATATTATGAAATGCACAAGAGAGGTAGTTGGCTTTGTGGTTGTGAGCAATGGCAAACAAAAAGGCGAGCAATGAGATAAGAAAGAAAATGTTGAAAATGTTTAAAAAAAAACACGATTGTGGACACATTTGTCGGCTACGGCGACGAAGGTAGAAAAGAAAGGAGCACGATCAGATAAAGTGATGATGCTGCCACTGGTGCACTTGAAGCGAAACCACCGGATTCGCTGCCGGGTCGAGGAATGATCTTCTTCACGCTAATGTGTTTCTTTGCAATTTTCAATCCCCACCGCACGCCTGGGCCACAGGAGGCAAATTGTTTTTTTTTATATGTTTCCCCATTTTGCTCCCTTCCTCGACGACACGATTAAAAGTGTTTTCCACAAACACACATACACATAAGCGGGGCTCACCCGACACCCGTTGTATCACGCACATTATTGTGAAGATTGGCTTGTCGCTGCTGCATGCCGATACGCAAGTGCTGGTTACGTTTTGTGCAGTTTTATTTAATTTAACTACAAACGATACATACGCTTTCGGTTTTCTTTGGCTCTCGATTGAGAGTGAGAAGGTGCGAACACGGTTTTGGTTCTGTGTGTGTGTGTGTGTTTGAGCGGAAAGAAAAATGAAATAGCTTTTTAATTTTTGGGTCTATTTAAGCAAACGTGCTAACATGCCCCTTTACCGAATGGAAAATGAAAAAAAGAATACCGTTTTCAAGAAGGCAAACGGGAGTTTGTCTTGGTGGCATGCAGAAAAGCAGGTTGAATTATCATTTTCTATGTCTGTATGTAGCAGCAACAGCACTTAAAAGATTTTTCTATGACATGCTATGTGCTGATTTGTCAAACTGTTATCAAGGTGTCATGTTTTACACGTTTGTAATATTTGTTTCAATCGCTTAATTCATTTCCAAAAAATGTGTCAACATACGTTGTGTGATGCGCGCGTTTTTCAAAGACAGTGCTCCCAGTAGTTAATGTAATTTTTCTATTAAATACTTTTTTCTAATTTATATTCACATAATTTCGCTTTGTCCTTTATCTCATCGGTACTACGAAAGTTTTCTTTCATTGTATTTAAATTAATGGTTTATTATAAATTTACTGCAAACCACTGCAATTACACTGCAATAATTTGCATTGAATTGAATTAAATTTAAAAAATCAGATTACCTAGAACTTGCAGTTCAGATTATGTGGATCAAAAAGTATCAAAGTTTTTTGGTTATATATATTTAGTGTTTTTTTTTAATGGCACATTCGACTATAAATACAAAAAAAAGAATAACTTTACCTTCAACAAATATTAGACGTTGAATTAGTTTGTAATTGTAATTTAATGTTGTTGTAATCTAATGCCTCTCTAGAAGAGCGCATTTATGCCTAATTTGTAAATACTCCCACTTATTTAAATCGTGCTGGGTAAGAAGTGTGATATTAACTTCAATCCAATTTTAATCCCTTTCAAATGAGTAAAACTTTACAACTAAAAAAACTAAAAATAAACATCACAAGAGCGAAGTTGCTTAGAGAGAGAGAGAGCATGATGCATAATAATGGAGACAAAACAATATTTTATATTTTTTTCTTACACCCTGTGTAGTTCATTTCGTTGTGTAGGCGATTGTACTCGCAACGTATGTAGATGAGAACGTGGGCAGATAATGTTAAACAAGGGGATGTAAAATCGCGTCATAAGATTCAATTTTTGAACTAAGCTATCTGTCTGCAACAAACAATTGGACGTAAGTTATTTCTTGAAGTGGGAAAAAGAGTGGCATGATACTCATATTTAGGAATGTGTTGACTTGATTTTATAGTTAAAAACTAGCCATACCGGAGTGGCTATCAAGTGTAAATATTTTATTGCTGTTGAATATTGTTTATTATTCAACATACTTCATCCTGCGGGGGAAGTATCATAATCTATTATATAATTATATGAGCATAACACCAAGTCCGTACTTATTTCTGGATGTCGTTTTCTCGTCCTACCAATTCACATCTACGGTACTCTACATTCGTGCTCGTCAGAGAGAACAAAAATAATCCCACACTGCAACAAAAAAAAGGTCATAATTTCTCTACGTAAAGCCACATCCGTGTTCTAACTTTTTCCCATTCATCACACAAAAACCTTCTTTTCCGGCCCGCAGGGTTTATATATTGGTGGGTGGTGGTTTTTCCTTTTCGCTCATTCTGGGCCTCATGTTTGACCTTCGGCATTCATTACTGTTTTATCAGAGCGTGTGGGTGGTGGGTGGTTGTGTGCAAACGGTTATCGCGCGCTTAATTTATGTCGGAAAAGTGTTCTCCGTCGCTACGGTGGAAACATCGAATGATTTATCGATGAGGAAAGGGTGCTCAAGAGCCGTTTGTACTGTTATGTTACATGTTTCACATAGATAAAGTTACGAAACAGTATTACATATGACTTCAAATAAAAGATAATGTCTGTTTGCACACGTTTTTTTCTATTTCAATGAATGAACCTTTTTTGATTTTTCAAATTTTTAGATGAACTTGCTCGCTGCTGCGTGGCTAACCTTAAAATGTTCGCTAATAGCGTAATTATTAATTAGGATCGTCTTCTCCTTATAACACGTACACCCGGTTCAGGTGAGTCATGCCCATACCGGAAACGTTCAGTTTCATTCAATCGGCACAGTAAAACGTTCAACAGCGCCAACTTTCTTCGCGCACTTGTTGACGCGCCCGTTCACGCTAGGTCGCGCAGAATGGACCTGTTCAGCTGGTGGCGAGATGAACGCCCGATCGCGATCTTCTCAGCTGATGACAGCGATCGCGGTTTGCTCTACTCGAACGCTTGTGCGCTGAATCACCCACCTCAAACCCCTCCCTCCTAAACGGCAACAACCGCCTTCGGGAGACAGCAAGCACTCGCCACACTACTTGACTACCAAAGGGACGCAAAGAGAGATGAACGCAAAATTTCTCCTCGCGGACCAAACGACCTGTCTGTGTGTTGTGTTTTGAGCAGCGTGAGGTACATATGATCCGGTTTTGGGTTTTAGGTCGCGCTCGTGCTCTGGTGCTCTGCGGCGTCGCAACGAGGAGAACAAGCGTTAGCAAGAGCGACGCAGACGGCGAGGAAAAGTACGAGCAACTTACACAAGTAGAGGCGGCAGAGTGCTAGTCCTGGAGGGGTTGCAACTAACCGATTCGATTAGTTTGTGTAGAAGATTTTTATCAAGACGCACTGCAGCGCACGGCGTGTTGCAACCATTTCGCACAGTTTCCATTATGCACACGGGCATGCATTAATTATTCTTCGACCTACAGCGACCTTCAAACCGACCGTTTTAGATGTGGCTCGTTTGTTGATAGCGACTCCGTGAACGTCGACTGATTTGCAACGAATATGAATTAGCACACATTTTTACGCGAATGTAATGTTTATGTTTATAATATATCGAAAACATTTACGACATCCAATGTTCGGGCTTAATTGTAATCAAATATTTGTAGTTTGTCTTTAAATTGTACACTGATCTTCACCTAGAAGATCTCTAAGTCGTGGTCGTTTTGTCTAATTCTTTTGGCTCCAGATGCATATGAGTCTTTGGATTGCGGTAATACTTAAAATAATAAAAGATCAGCTACAATCTACCTCACAATGTCCCAACTATTGTTCATGTTTCCAAACTGAGATGGAATGATCATGATGGATCTTCCTTCC
Source organism: Anopheles farauti No. 4 (assembly GCA_000956215.1). Lineage (NCBI taxonomy): Eukaryota > Metazoa > Arthropoda > Insecta > Diptera > Culicidae > Anopheles > Anopheles farauti No. 4. The sequence continues at coordinate 10,727 of JXWZ01012648.1, forward strand.
TTCCTTGATGGCGATGCGGACGATTGCAGTAATCAAATGGTGATCAAAACTTAATTCATTGCGTAAGGCATCAACGCCTGACGAGTATGATTTGAATCGTTCAAACATTTCTTGAACAGCTGCCAAACTGGACATGGCAACATCAAGTCTTAGACATTTCCAATCAAATCAATCACAAGTGCATTAGTTCGTAACGTAACATAACGTAACTGATACAGAATAATCACCATTTGCTTAGGCAGAGCGATTTGAGGTTAAGCGCAAACTTTCTTACACGAATTGTTTCTGATCCGACGTGGGAGGTACTTAGATATCGGTAGTGATTTCTGTGAAGTATTAGAGTGTAAGAATCTTATTAAATTTTATCTATGCTTGGAATTGATATGCAAGACTATTCCAGATGAAACTTAAATATAAAAAATATGGCATTCGTCATGCTTTACTGATCAGTTAAAAGAGCTAGTTTAATTTGCCTTCCCTACAATGTTGCAAAGCTTGAATTCCGAAGCATTTGGTTACGAACTGTCCCTCAAGCCCAGTGTGCCTCGCTGGCTGGAACCTAACCGATCGATGTAGTGTGATCGCGCGATCAGCAGGAATGTGCGTTCGTGCCCACTGAAGAATGTGTGTTTTTGTAGGTGCGCGTGTGCGTGAGTGAAGCGGCGTGAGTATGTGTGGCACGCGAAAGCTACGCGCGCATCATAAGCTTTTTTTTATTTGCTCCCCATCTCACGCAGGCTCACCACGCATATGTTTCACGAGGAGCAGAGGTAGGGTTGATTTGTTTGATTTTTTTTAACAAATGATTTTTTGTAGACAGCTCGTGTACTCGCTGCGGTGTGGAGGCTGGTGCGTGTGCGCGTGAGTGTGTTTCTCCTTTCACTTTCCACCATTCGATTCGGTTGATTCGTGTGCAGGGGAGGGCTGGTGGATTCTTGTTTGCGAACGGTTCGATTGGTAGCCCGCGGCAATTAGGCAAACGGAATCTGTTGTTAGCTGTTT
>JXWZ01012664.1:0-28759 GCA_000956215.1 Anopheles farauti No. 4
TATTGTATCTGTTTTACATTTTTGATAGATTTGCAGTAAACTGAATTCTACGGAGGCCGGCTATGAACGTGCTTGAATCAGAAAGTACACGAGTTGTGAGTTGATGAAGGTCGTACTGATGACCTCGGTAGAATTAATTGGAGAAAAAACATTGCAATACTATTGAAAACCACAACAAAATTACCAAAATTGCAGAGAATTTGTTAGAACCACAGACATCCGTGAGAGAATCATATTTTTTTAGATCTTACCTTTTAATCTCATGACACTTAAAACGTACGTACAATGTCGATTTTCTTACTGAAAGAACTTACTAACCCCCATCAGACAAAAGTATGTTTTTAATCTCATTTAGTAATAGAGTAAAAACACTAGCACAAATTTCGTTCTTGATGATAAATATCTCAAGCTGTCCAATTCAATATTTGTTTACGTGCCGTTGTGCACACCAAATCAATATATTCTTTCGCAAAAAAAAAAAACACAAAATACAATGTGGAAACATTACACTTTGGATTTCTGAATCTGTACACATTGATGAGTTCACAACTTATCATGACTATAATTTCTTTTCGTCTACCCGTGCTTTAGGACAACACCTTACTGATACTGCCAAACCGCAAAATTGGGTCCGTTTTCTAGTAGCGGCGGCCGGAAGCGTTCGATCGTGATGTTTTCGTCGAACACCTGATCCACGTTGTAGAATGCACGCAACTCCTCGATCGCCCGCTCCTCGATCTGCGTCTGCACCAGCGACTTGCATTTAATCTTCTCGTAGTAACGTTTCTGCCGCCGTTCGTCGGCTAGAATCTCGACGAAATCTTTCCCCTCCGTTCCAACGGTGCTGGTGCGGGTGCTGAGAAGTCGCTGCCTTTGCTGTTGCTTCATGATAACGATCATACTGTTCGGGTCGTTGTCCACCGGAGCGATTCCTGCGTCGACACCGGGATGTTCGCTAGTGCTGCTCTGGCGTTGTTTACTGCGACCATTTGGCACCGTTGTATCCGGTGTTGTAGAACCGACGGGAGAGACTGGTTCAACCGCGGGCACATTTTTCCACGGATTTATCGGTACCACTGGTGGTGCGATAGCTGCCTCTTCTTGGCTTATCGATTTCGCCAATTTGGACTTTTCTGAATTTAAACGCTTCCGTTGCTTCTGCGACAGCCGCCCGTCCTGCATGGCTATGTCACACAGATTGACAGTAGCGGTACCACGTGGTACATTGCTGGCCGATTCGTAGCCTTCGTCGGGCGATCGGAGCGGTTGTAGTTGTGGTGAGGTAGGACTACGCTCCAGCACCGTCCGAAGATTAGAGAAATTTTCGTTCACCGGTAGCTTTGCTTCCTCCTTCATGAGCTCGTTGGCGCGTACGGCTGCGACGAGAGCCGCTTTACGCTTCGCATCGGCCGTTATCGTTTGCCAGGATTTGTTGGTTATGGGGGAAGCATTCTGTTCGTCCACTGTGGATCGTTCCGGTGTTTTTAAGTCCTTTCCGATTGGGGATACGGCCATAGCTGCAGTCTTGCTGGCGGAGATCTTTCGTTCTTTCTCTGCGGCTGCCTCTTCCAGCACCAGTCTTTCCAGGTATGCCATGGCTTCCTTTTCGTAGTTTCTTTTCTCACGCTGCAGCTTTGAAAGTGTCGACGTGTTCGCAAGCTTACCTTTCGGCGTAAATTTTCCGGGTCGATCCGGTGTGGTTATCGACGGTTTTGCCTCGAGATCGATATGAAAATCGCTAACAAACTGCCCCAACTCTTCGTCACCGACGGCATCGGCGAAGGGCGTAATGGTACGATAGTCCGCGAGACGGAATAAATCTTTATAATGCTGATCGATCTGTACCAGCATGGTCGGTTCCAGCCCGTCCAGCAGGCGACCCTCGAGCAGCCGGGCAAAGTTTACACAAACATATTGCATGCACATGTTCTTCAACAACTCGCAGTTGTACTGGTAAGCAAACTCCAGCATATCACCCACGTTTCGCAGATGTACTCGCTGGCCGACAATTGTCTCAAAGATGCTTTTCAGCTCCTCGATTAAAAACTGATCACAGATGATAATCATGCTGAGCAGGAAGTTTTCCGAGTACCGCTGCCTCCGAACGCGCCCGTAATCGTTATCGTACAGGAAAGGCACGATCACGTCCATATATTCGCGTGGCACCGTTTTTAAGTCAGCTGTTTTACGCTTCTCTGTCCAGCTGTGTGCAAACATCATGTTGAAGTAGTCGAGCCGTGCGACCAGCACACACTTGTGTGCTCGTATCTTTTTATCGTCCTGCAGCTCAATCGTGAGATCGTACAATTCCTGGTAGGAGTCGTAGCGCATGGTTGGAAACGGCTCGATCGGTGGATCACTCAGCAGGCTGGAAATTGGACAAACCATTGAATCATTGCGATAAGTAAATTTTTGGAAATATTCTTATAACAGCCAGTTAAAAAATAAATAAATATGTTGCAATCATTATTTTTAACTCGCCAATAGTGATGTCACGTGTAACGTGTTGATAGATACAGTCAACTAGGATTTTTCAGTCGTTTGAGTTGTTCAGAATTTTAGTTCACAGAAAATGTTTTTAAACGCTACATGTTTTTGTTCAATGATTAGCATATAAAATTTCATAATTTCATAATTTCAATGTGGATAGGTGTGGTTAAAATAAAAAAAAAATTAATCAAAGGAATGTAAATGATTATTCAAATACATACAATAGTATTTTGCAGGCTGTATAGATTTTGTCTGTGGTAAATGCTACTGGGCTATGACTAAGATAGGTAAGAGATAATTAACTCACGAATTCACTCAAAATGTCGACAAAAGCCTAGTACCAACAGCAAATGTGGTATTTTGATTATATAAATTAAAATGAAAAGTTACTACTTACTTCTTAACCGATCGTGATAGAGAGGATAGTTGCAGTAAATCGAACTGTTGTTTCAATTTTCTACACATTGCGCTCAATTCGTTAGATTGAACACCCCCACCGGATTGTCCTGTGGCGGGTTTCTGTATCATTCGCTCGACGTCTGCTTGAGCCACAACCTGGTTCGTGTAGATATAGCGCATGACTAATCGGAACGCTCCTACCGTCACGTTCGCGAATCCATACTCTTTAAGTTCGAAGTCTCGTTGTGTCGGATGTTGCTGGAGTAGTTGCCGCAACGTGTCCGACCGATGGTACAGTATGAAACGATGGCTGGCGAACGGCTCTCCTTCGACGTACAGTACGACATCGTGTACACCATCCATTTCTGACGCTTCTTGGAGCAGGGTACCGTAATCGTAGTTCGACTCTACCAACTCCGGCACACCGAAGCATCGGCGCGTGTTTTCTACTAGTGCGGCATAGTTCTCACCGTCGGTATCGCATTCAAAATCGATCACGTTGCACAGATTCCTTACACGTCGCAGTTCGATCTGGCTTTGCAGCGTTTCGCACAGCTCCTTACGGGTGTACGTTTCTTTGAAATCACGAAACTGTGGCTCTGCCGCATGCGGCAACTTGTTGGTTATGATACCCTCGTAGAGGTTGCCGAGAAGCAGTACGAGTGTTTTGTTCGGTGAACACCATCGGATCTTTTCCACCTCGAGGTTGCGCGACTGTGCAAATACGCAGCGTATGAACTGTTGGCAGTCATCGTACCAAATGTAGATGTTGCGCGATGCCGTAAACACAAGCACACGCAAATCACCGGCACGTTTGATCACGTCGTCCTGCTCGGTTTGAAGCTCTCCACCCATCACCGAGAGGCATTCTATTTCCTCCATTCTGCAAGAAAAAACATTTGTTTTGATATTTAGTCAACGGTTCGCTGAAATTTCGATCCATTTTTATCAAAAACAACAAGTTGTGATGTATAAAATACATCTGAACGGAGATTCAAATATCGATCGTTTCTTAAAGATTTTTTGAAATAATATTAAAATATATACATATGTATGCATACATTTTTAATAGAATGAAATCACACTTTTGACCCCTCAATGATGAGACCGGAATTCTGGATTCTACCAAATCAACACAGGATTCTAAGACTATTCACCATCGTTTAAAAGATATGGTTGTTGTTCCATGCAATTGTTCTAGCATAGTGCTTCTAATTAAATCATATTTGAACTAAAATAAAATGAACGTATTGTTCGTTATCACACTTACAGCGGTTTTTTGTACGTTTTCACTTTGAAGCCGTTGAAGATGTGCAGAAATTGTTTCACCGTATACACAACGATAGCTGCATTGCTTGACTCCACCAGCTTGATGGTAGTATCGCGCTTCACTGCAGTGCCATCATCATAAAGCATTGCACCCTCCGGTATGAGCGGAATCGGTTTTGGGAGCACTATCATATCGCTACGCGAATCACGCTTCAGTCCAAACTGGCCACCGTTCAGGCCCCATACGTAAATGTCCGCGTCCAGTACGGCGATAGAATGGTAGTCCCTCGCTATGACACGATTGATTTTTCTACATCTGCAAACATATATGCGATAAGAAGTGATAAAAATCTCCACCGCCAATTATACGGGATCCCGGCGACTTACGATAGTGCAGTGTGACCCGTGATTTCCTTGAATGTAAGCGTATTCGCTGGTGGCGGCTTGATTCCCAGCTGGCAGTGTTTGTTCTCTCCGCAGGTGTAAATCTGCAATGCGGGAAAGTGAATTGATTCTCTTCAAACGTCTTCTGACGAAACCTCGCAAATCGTATTTTAACGATTCTTTCTATTCGCCTACATGGTTGTGATCCGTGAGGACAATCGTATGGTTCTTCGCCGCTGCTACGTCCACCGGGCGTTCTTCCTCCTTCAGCGGAACCGGAGCCTTCATGGGATAGGCAATAGTATCTTCTAGGCCGAGTCCCAACCGTCCACCAACGCCGTGACCGGCAACGTACACTTCACTTAATTTGTGCGTCAGGAACACGCTGTGGTACGAGCTGATTTCCAGCTTCCGGATGGTGGTTTTTGTTTTGCGGAAAAACTCCATACTCTCTGGGTTACCCTTATCTTGGGCGTTGCCGATACCCAGGTTGTAGTTTTTGTTCTGACCCCAGATCATCAACTCTGATCCGAGAGCATAGCGTGTCGCCGGGGAGCGTTGTTCGGAAACGTTACTGCACAACTGCATCGGATTAACAAAGTCTTCGTCTGGTGCATCTAGTGCAGCACCGTGCCTAACAAGCACAACGGCCGCTCCGACACACCCATAATACATGGCCCGATGCAAAGCGGTGTGGCCGGATTCATGATCCTTCTGTGACAAACTGGCACCCTGGAAAGGGATTTGGGAAGCGAGCGCATAAGACAAAGGTTCTCTTAGACAAGCCAAAGAGAGACCAAAAACTTACATGATTGATTAACCATTCTACGATTGCAGAACGGCCAACCGATGCAGCCATATGAAGCGCCGACCGTCCGTACTCGTCGAGGACGTGGGCAAAATTGCAGCAGGTTTTGGCGATGTAAGCCGCCAGTAGCTCGTTGGATACGGCCCGTTTCGTCAGGGCGGCCGTGATTGCATTTCCATGGCGCACTAGACGACACTTTTTCGTGCACTCATAATCGTAATTGCTGATGGTAAACATCGAAAAAGCGGGTATGCTAGACCGGGATGTACTGTGGTCGTTTTTTGCGTACGAATTCACAACAAAACGCAATCACAACAAATAATGCCAACCAAACAACACAGTGCCGCACAGCTCGACTCCATGCACCTTGGGAACTGAGGTTTGCTCCGTTCATTTATGACAGTGGGTTGAAAACTTGGATTCAAAATAAACGCGAGTCCGTCGAAAAACAATACAATTAGCTAGTAAATTTTAATTTAAAGAATTTTAAATTATTTCTTGGTCAACTTACTGGTTTCTATATCAAGTTTCCAGACAAATGGGCAGTGTTAAAAAACTAAATACCAGAAATTAAAATTTGATCGCTTTAAAATTACCATCTTTGTGGAAACTATTACTATTTTTCACGGGGGAAATTTTGAGGTCTTAACGTATCTATGTATTTGAACTTTGTACAAAAAACGAAATATTAAGTTAATAATCCTCATGTTATTTGCAAGGAATATGATATGTAAAGCAGGAATTTAATGTACGAGGAATACTCATTATGAGTAAATCTATGCCACCTTTAACCATTTTCTATTCTGTTTACTTCAGCGAATTGACAAGGACAAATTTTTATTCCAACTTACTTGTATTATCGGAAAATGATAATCGGATTGCCATTGTATGTTACTAACACTATCGATAGTAGATCCATGCATAGCTGTATCGATGTCTGTTTCATTATTTCGGATTCAGTTGCATTTGATTATTTCGGATTCAGTTGTTTGATTATGCGACACACGCACTAAAGTTGTGATCATTCGAATATATTTAATTATGGATGATTTCGCGTTTAGGTCACAAGGTTATTTTGTTTTGTGTACTTGTTTCGTATTTGTGTTTGACTGCTATATGCGGATGATGACGAGAACCTCGCGCATTACGCTGTCGCCGTGTACTTGGTTTTTGATACGCATTGGATACTTATTGTTGCATGAACTGCATAGAGAGGAGGCTGCAGGCAAATGGAGTAGCACACAACACACACGATCAATCAAGTGCAGTGTTTGTTTTATTTAGTTAAGCTTATTTTCGTTTGACTATAAGGTGCCTTCGCATGTACTGCAACAGCTTGTAAATAAACTCTATACACAATTCAAAAATATAGTATCGCACTCTTACATCACCTTATCGAGTGTTTAGATATTGTTTGTTTGTTCTGTGCTATGCTGAATCATCTTTACAATACTTCCACCGCTCGTTCGAAAATTACACTACCTCAAACAGTGCGCCTTCATGTGTCATTCCGAAACATTCGTTTTTGGCCCTACTCTCTGTGTACAATGCTCCGTTCAAAGATACAGTTCGGTGTAGTATTTTTTGCAGCACATTAATAAATAGCATTGTTACGTTTAAACCTAATCGTTACTCACATTATTCGTAATCATAAAAGACGCGCTTCTAGCTGCCCTCGACCGTGGTTGATAGAAATACGAAAAATACAATAATGAAACACAAAACGCCACTGCGTACGTTCGTATAATAAAGAAAAACGGTGTTTACTTAGGGAAAACGGTAACCACAGCGATCAATGACAAAAGAAAAAAATAAACACAACGAAACATAAATCTTACTTCGTACATCTTTACAACTGAAAACGAAACAAAAAATATAAAGAAAAAAAATACGCGTAGTCCGTTTTTGTCTATTTGAAATCACTGGTATACGCGTTACGTGTACGATAGCAGTAGTATTAAAAACCAAACAGTAAAATTGCAAATATTAGGTCACTACATTCAACTCACTTGGGCGAAACACGCACGTAGAATAAATATAAAGAAAAAAAAAACGATATTAAAAAAGGAAACATTCTGAACGAAGATTTCATTCCTTAACACACCTTTACACACGAACTACACTGAGATAAATTTTCGTCCGAATCGCTAAATCAAAACGATGATGCTGCAAACATTTACTTTTTTTTGTCCCGCCGTCTATCTTCGATGGACAACTCGATGAAGCTATGAGAAGCGAATAATACATCATGTTGAGTATTACATTTCCCATGCCAACTAATGTATCGCGATCAATTCGGTAATAAGGTTTTGCGGTGAAGCTTTTCTTCTATGATTGCTCAAACATTTGATTCGCTCACCTTAAATGCCTGCGTGCGGGATGGAGGGCGGTCGCACCAGCTAAATTCGCCTAATCTTGTGATAACCCGATCTCAAGAAGATCTTAGCTAGTACGTGGTTCTAATGTTGTGTGTCCGTACCAGGCGTTTTGAATAATTATACATTGAACATTGTGTGAACTAATGTGTTTGTTATTCTTTTTCTTCGCCGTTCCGCATTTGCATGTGTGGAAGTTGGTACTCTTTATAATGTTAAATAGATAAATATGTATATGAATATACCGTTCGAACAGTTTTGAGTGTGAGTGTGTGTTGTTTTGTTTGTTCTAAATCTTTGTGTGCACAACTTACTAGAAATTTTGTAGCGCATTTTACTACGTTCCAAACGTGAACACACTCATTTATATTGCATGACAATTGTTTTGTGTGTTTCCAATGTTTTGTACGTTAATTAAGCTTAATTCCATGGATGTGTTGTCTTAGTTTAATTTCATCGTAGATCCATTTTATGCGGTCTAATATCGGTGCAAACTTGCGCGATATCGATTCGGAAAGGAACAGTAAAGTGTGTTTCCGAACACGCGAATAGTGCACGGTAAATGTGACTTTACTTCTCTCGTTGAGCACATCACTACTGTGCTATAAGCGAATAGAACACCAGACATATCGAGTGCGCAGCTAAAAGCATTGCAAGACCAGCGTGGTATTAAATATGATTGCGATTTTACAACTCGTGTTTCTTGTAGAGAGAGTTGAAAGTGTCTCCCGGGGAATCTTTTTCCAGCAAGCATTTCGTTGTTGTATTTTTTCCCCCATGCGGTCCAAACGTAAAAAAGCAGACACAGGAAAAGAGTACGATTGGGGAAGCTTTAAACGGAGCTTTTACTTTCGTCGAGTTGCGATAGTTGGAGTGATCGGGATCACCTAATTCTTACGCTCCTGGTTCATGAAATCGTCCACAATGTTGTTGAGGGCCTTGGCGGCACCGTCTAGTGTTCGTCCGTCGACCATCTCTGTCACGGTGACGGTAGTCTCCTTCACCATCTCCGGCACGTTCTGCTGGGAGGTGTGTGTCGTGGTCGTTGTGATCTTCTGCAGGAGTTCGTCTTCTGGGAAGTCTCCGTCTGGCGTGAGTGTGATCGTTTTAGTCGTTGTTGTAGTTCGCGTCGTGGAGGTGGACGTCGTTTCGACACCAGTTTCTGGGTCTTCTTCCGCGGTGGTAGTCGTTATGATCACCGTTTGGTTGCCATCCTGTGCGTTTGGCTGTTGTTGCTGATGCTGCAGCTGTTGTTGCTGTTCCTGCAGGAGTTGTTGGTCCCGCAGTTGCTTCAGTAGCTGCTCTTCCAGGTCTTCCGGTATCTCATCAGCGGTCGTGCTCAGCGTTGTCGTTGTGGTAATGACAGTAGTGCGGACGGTTCTGTGTGAACGTTAGTAATACACACTTACGTAAGTATAAAATCTAGTTGGTAAACGAAATACTACTCACCCATCGTTTGACTCGTCAACGATGGTATTCGTTTCCGTACGGGTGGACCCATTGTTTGACGGAACTTCCAGTGGAGGCTCAATTGGTTCCATACCTGCCAGCTGATCGTTGGTCTGAACAAGGTAGTTTTCTGTAATTTCATATAGGAAACCATTTTATAAGAACTCCATAAACGATGCGTTGTTTCTGCTACATTTTCATGGTTGGATCAGCTGACGAAAACAAAGCCAAAATAATTAATTTTGCAGTATCATTAACTAGAATTCGAATCAGAAGCTGTAGTGACGTATATGCAGCATATAGTAGGCCATGTTGTTCAACTTTTCGGGTGAATGTTCGCATTGAACACATGCTATTTTTCATGTTGCTAGTAATATTTTTTTCATGCTTTACAGTTAATGTTAAACATTATTTAAGATCTTGTATCTGTTATTTATGAGCATACGATGCTAGCAATACGGTTTGCTTGCCAAGTAGTTATCTATTCTACGCTTTGATTGATTTTGACTAGAAAAAATAGGAATATGTACTACAAATGCCTAACGCAAAATACATGCAAGATATTAAAGTAGAAATTGTATAGCCAACAGGAAAGTTTAATTTAGGTACATTTCGAAAACAATCGTTCAATGAGAACAGTAACATTTTTTGTCTAGGAAGTTACAACAAAGAACGTGATGCATCGTTAGAATATACAGGATAGTTGTATTATGATAAGGAACAGAGGAAGGAGGAAGAGACAGATTTGATGTTGCACACTATACAGCAACAGTACGGTTGAGAGTATAGTGGATAAACGATTTGATAATACACGATACGATTATATAACATAACAAACGAGTCTTGAACAAAAAATATAAACGGAAGAATGAGGGATGTTAGTCCGGAGTCTTAAAGAAATCGAAACAAAGGAAGCATAATTGCTACGGGAGGAATGTAGAATGTACAGAAAACCATTGAAACTTGACGTCTAACCGGACTAGACCGCGAACTTGACAATGGAACAGTGAAAAGATAGAGAGAAAGGGCATAGAGATGACATTTAGAAGTAGTGCTAGAAGAAGTTCAAACAGTATAGGTAGACAGAGTAGAGAAAGCGTCGGACACGAGTAGCAAATAGTGGCAGGATATAGATGGGTAGTATACTTCCTACATACTAATTTCCGAACTGCCTTCGGCCTGGTCCGTATCGATTTGGACAAGTACAGAGCCATCACCACCACCATCACCCGAAGTAGTACCAGTGCCGGTGGCCCGAATATCAGTGCATTCGCTGTTAGAATCGTGTAGCAGCAGTTTTTCGTCTTCACCAACACCTTCACCATCACCGTACGTAAGATCGACCAACATGTCCTCCGCAACCTGCGGAGGTTCTTCGTCGTCGATCAACTCGCTAGACACTTGGGTTACGATCACCGAGACACCGGAGGATGGGACGGTGGATGCGGAGACACCGCTTTTGTTCATGGGCTGATTGATGTTGACTTTACCTTCGGGGTTGGGAAAGAATAAGGGAAAGATAATGTGGAAGACAAACATTTTGAGTGTAATTTTTATTGTTGTTTGTTGATGTTTTCCGATAAAAGCAGCGCGTGTAACATGAAGTTCGGGAGTACGGAAGTAACAGAAAATGTACCGAAACAGTCGGATTAAATTTTTTACAGATGAACTGAGAGGTAGGAAGGTTTCTGTAAATTCTTTATCTTTTTGAAGTAAATTTCCCCATCATTGAAAAAAACAGTGTAAACAGTACATCGCAACAAAACCAGAACAGGCTTCGCTCGATTGTTTGCAAACGTATCTTCCTTACGTTGTACTTAAATCTATCATTGGAGGATTAGCTATCCATCTCACAATTAGTAAGTGATGTGACCAATGTGTAATTTTGCTCTTTCAACTTTCAAAGCGTGGGTCAATTTTTGCATCATGTGTTATTGTACCAGTCTACCGACACCAGAAGAAGCATTCCACCTATGTGTGCATGTTTACTTGTATTACACGAAAATAATGGCCTGCATAATAAGTTCTTGGGACTTATTGAGTACCATTATTAGAACACGATACAAAAAATGGATTTCCTTTTTTGCCTAGCAACCAACAGAGGGAGAGAGAGAGAGAGAGAGAGAGAGAGGAATACGCGAACTGATAACAGAACAACATAACATAAATTAATATAAAACTATCTCTACAGAAAAGCCCTTAAGCAAAGTTGCGTTTTCGTGAGCAACGCGATGATCCTTGCGAGCTGTTTTAAATATTTTATCCCAAAAAATGCAGTACATCTTTCGTAGATAATAGGATCCAAGTTTTACTTTTTTTCGTGTGTGAGGATTGTTAACAAGGTTGAAACTAAACGTTTGCAGCTGGTATGATAGAGTGAAATGTTAGCACGTGTTTGTGTCTGTATGAGGGGTGTGGAAATTTGCGTCATGTTGTAAAAAAATGTGGGAGATATTTTTAACAGTAGCCAAACTTAAGCGAAACCCCCAGACATCAAACACATACACGTCACCGATAGTAGCAAAAGGAATGCGAGGCAAAAGGGGACGGTGATGAAATGGAACAAAACGAAGTGTCGGTAAAATCAAAAATGAATTAAGGCGCAAGGAACCAGAACAAGGAATCCTTTGGAGAGGGTGTGGATTGGAATGTGGCCGTTTGGAGTTGTGTCCTCGGAAACATGGTTACATGTACGATTTTTTTTTGAAGGATTCATTATGTTTAGCATCCGAAGAGGATGAATTGACAGGAGATGACCAGGATGGATTGGGGTTTGTTAAAAGCACTTAGATGAACAGCGAGAGAGAAGAAAGTAAGAGAGAGAGAGTGGGGAGAGTGAGCTGGTGCGCCATTTACCTGTTTCATCGTCATCGCTCAGTTCGCCCGCGGTTTCATGCAGGGCAACATCTGATCCGCTCGATGATCCGGGTCCTGTGCGGATGGAGAAGTTGTTGCTGGTGCTGCTCGAGGGTGGCTGCGCCGGTGGTGGTGGCGTAGGCTGGCAGACAGTTATCGCCGGACTGGTAGCATTATGCTGTTCCTCCCCACCGTCTTTCAGTGCGACCGTTTCGTCCTCGGTGATGGTAATTCCGGTCGGGATCGCTTTCGTGCGTAGCGTGCGTCTACCGATCGACGACGCACCAGGTGGTCGCCGTTGCTGGGGATCTTCCTCACTCTCTGAGCTGCTACTGCCACCTACAATGAAACGCTTCTGAGCGCTTACACCACCCACGTCGGAGGACGGTGGGACGGTGTAGCCGTCGAGATCTTTCTCTTCCTGCGGGGACGGATCCTCCAGCACGCTCGACGAGCGCCGATCGTCATCGCTCGTCAGCTCATAATCGTAGTGTTCCTCGGTGATGATCACCAGATTGCTGTTGTCGTCTTCGTCTGTCACAACACCGCCCGCCGCCTGCTCCTTCTCCATTTTGGCGAAGTTTTCCGGTGACGTTTGCACGAAGATAAACTCGTCGATGTCGCCGGAATAGTCGGCCGGCACCTCGGAGATGTTGTTATCGGACGAGATGATCACGATCTGCTCTGACTTCTTCTGCTCGGTTTCGCCCGGCGTCGAGAATGACTTTTCGTATGCACGTACGTTTCCACCACCCACCGTCAGGGCATCGGCGACGGGATCAATGTGATCCAAACTGTACCGCCGATCGTTCGACACGTCTTCCAGGTTTACGGAGGAGATCTCGACTTGCGGTTGCTGCCACGGTTCGGTTCCTGGAGCTTCCCATTCGATGTCACCGACCGTCGGACGCTGGGCGACGGTTTTATTAATCTTTATGTTCACCTTGGAGTGTTTTTTGATCGTCTTCACCTTGCCACTTTTGTCCGTCTCCAGGTCGAGCTCGAATCCTTCCTCCGACTCGTCCTCACGATCGCTGACGGCCGAATCGCTGCCTGCCACAACCACCACCGGTGCATCTTCCTCCTCGTCTTCATCATGCGTGTCATGATCTTTGATGGCCTGTTGAATGATCTCTTGCACATCCTCGGCTACGGCTGACCGGAGTGAAGGAGTTGGAAGGGATGATTGTTTTGTTGAGCGTCGTGTTTCGTTTGATTACGTAATGTGCACGTTAAGTGTTTTGTTGTTCAAATTTTGAGAGGAAAAGTTGCTCAAGGGTTTGGCGCGAACAATGTATCAAATGGTGATGTAAGATTTAGGACGGTTTCATGTCAAGCTGTCAGATATTGTGAATTCTCGTATGGCATTGTTAACGTCATGAAAATGGGAGGACGCCAAGAGAAAAAAAAAATGTATAGAGGGAGAGTGCGAAAGATGTAAGACAGATGGAACGAGTGGACAGAATGGAGCAGAACAAGGATCAAACACTGAAGGACTTCTGTGTGCTACACAGCTGCTAGAAAATATCAATAACCTTTAGAAAGGCATCATTTCGATAAGACACGTAAGAGCTCATTTGAAGAAGGTGGTTTATGACGAATCAGATGAAATGTGTATGGCATGTAGAAGAAGTTTGCTGATTAATTACTCGCATTTATGAAGGTGGTGACAGCATTATCCACCCCAAGACGGCCAAATTTACTTCTTGTACAGCGAATCCGAAGTTCAAATTTTACAGCAAAGTTCGTGGTGAAAGTTACGAATGAATTGCTCAAATGGTTTGTCGAAAAAGCTTCGTAAACTAAAACATAAATGATACGAAAGCAACACTACATACAGGAAATAGCAAGTGATGACGTGTACAAACAACGTAAAATAGACGAGTGACAAACGGAAAGAACATAAAATAATTCACAAACAAACACAAACATCGGCCGGGAGTAACGGTGTAATACATTTCTTCACACATTCGGGATTTGCGCCAAAAACCTTGTGATGTGCAAAACCGAACCATTCTCGTAAATGTCGTTTTAGGCGTGGAAATTATGTACCAGTTTGATCGCGCTCTACAACCAATAACAAATCGATACGCTTACTCCGGTAGATACAATATGTTCAACCCCATATACAATATCTAACTATCTAGCTACGTAACGCAACAACTTACTGTACACATGTTCCCAACGTAAACCCTAGCCAATATGTATCTTGATGGAGAAATATACACAGTACTGGTAAGAACGGATGCACGTAACAATTAATCTTGAGTATCACGTGGTCTCTCGCTCGCTTGAGTATCGCGTGGTACGCTCGGATGAATGGCTACTTCTATCTAGTAACAACAAACGGGTTTAATATGATTGCAAAATCTAAAATCAAGGAAACGGATAGTTTTGTCCGACGACCGTCGAAGAAATAATACAAAAAAATCCGACTGTTGCATAGAAAAAGGAAAATTCAAACGATATAGTCATCCCTAAAGTGCTCCGGTTGGAATTATAATAAATCATCATCGGTATACAAAAAAAAAAAAAAACAAATACATCCAATATGAAAAACATAAAGATAAAACAAAACCAAGCAATTTAGAAACTATATAAAGTTAGGCAACACAAATGCTCAGAACCAAAACAAATAACATTTCAGAGAGTCATTCGGTCATTCGAACTCACAAGCATTATTACTGAAGAAAGGTAAATATACCTCACGGAAATAGCCGAGATAGTACAAACGGGAAGAGAGTTTTAATGAAATTCAAAATATTGGTTGAGACACCTGTGCGGTCAGTTCCAAATGTAGGAAAAGGTGTTTTTGGGGAATGAAATGTCAATGTTTTTCTCAATAATCAAACCAAACGAAATCACCCGGTAAAAACGAGTTTTTTGGGGGTAGGAAAAGGAAAAAAAAACTTAAAATGCGCACACCCGGTGCAGGGCAGTGTGGCACCGGAACTTACCATCGTTGCGTCCGCCATCATCGGCACCACCCGGCTGGTCCTGGCTGCTGGTTTGGCTGACTTGCGTGCTGAAATCGGCCGGACTGGGCGGTGGCGTCGACAGATCTTCCTTCTTAATCGCGGCTATTCCGAGGATTTCGCTTTCGCGGCGAATCTGCTGGAACGCTTCTGTCGTGTCAGGGGAGACGGAATCCGTCGGCGAACCGTTGTCTGCCGGCGATTGGTGTGCTGCTGTGCTGTGCTTTTCAACCGCTTCGTGCTCTTGCTTCTCTTCCGTCGGTTCGTGTCCAGATTCTATTTACAGGAGAGATGGGAAGTTTGGAAGCAGTGAGCAGTGATTGGTATCGAATCCTCCCAACGGTGCAGTAGGTCATGCATTACTTACCGTGCATCAGGATGCTGCTGGTCAATGTCAGTGCCACGCCGCCGTTCATCTTTGCCGGATCGATTTCATCCAGCCCATTCATGGAACCGATTTGCCGTTGGGCGACACGCCGTTCATACTCGTCCGTCACCGGTTCTAGGTTTGTGATGGACTTGTTCACAATGTCCGGTCGATTGATTTTGATAAGCGCCTGTTCGAGCACGTTGCCAGTCGCATCCCGGCCGGCCTGGCGCAACCAGAGCCGCAACATTACGATCGCTTGCTGTGCCTCGTCGTTCGGATACTCGTTCCGAATAAGCTCCACGTCGGTCGGTGCGATGGCGAGCTCCTCCGCCAGCAGGGGCCAGTCGGGGCCGAGAAGATTGCAGATGTCCGTAATCTTGATGTCCGCCTTGTGGATCTCGTTCGCACCATCCCCGTTCTGGAAGGTGAAGTTGAGCGTTTTGCCGCGGTTGGCAGCGGCAACGATGGCTTGCTGTTCGCTGTTCAGCACCTCGGTCGAGCTCTGGTCGAACTCGGATGTCGTCTCGAGTTCATCACCACCGAGCCCGAACTTCTCCGACGGTAACGTGAAGCTGAGGGTGCACAGTGGCGTCTGTATCGGTTCGCCCTTCGCCACCTTCGGTTCGTTCATGAACGAGATGCGCCCGAGCAGCTCGTCCAGGTTGTTCTTGATCTTTACCGTGAACGTGAGCCGGTTCTCTTTGAACGCACTGAACTGCAGTGCAAGCTGTTCACCCGACTTCATCACTGGCACGATGTTGCCGGCAAACTCGAGATAGATGGTGCGACCCTCGCACACCTCAATATCGCGTGACTTGGCAATCTCGGTGAAGTGTTCCTGATGCTCGAGCGTTTTGTCCTCCTTGTCGTCCGTCATGCAGAACACGCTCAGCTTTGCCTCGCTCTGGTCAACGCGCTTCGCAAACACGACAAACTTCACCATGAACGGGACGTGTGCCATCTGCGCGTACAGCTCGGTGGCCATCTTCGTCGCCTCGCCAATGTTGCGGCAGTCCATCAACCAGAAGCGAGCCGAGACGGTCGTGGTGAACGAAACGCAATCGTTTACGAACGTCAGCGGTGTCGAACCGGTGACGTCTTCCCAAACGGCCTTGTTCTGACCGCCGGTAATCGAGCACAGTAGTCGCAGTGTCGGTGCGTTGCCCGAGTACTGGTTGATCATGCCCGAGTTGTACGCCTTCGGTGCGGGCATGCTAAGTGTGATGGCTTTATGGAACTTGCGGCGGCGTGGTTCCACCGTCACCACCGGCGACACGGCAACGCTGCGGCCGAGCAGGTTGGCCGTCGTATTCATATCGATCGGTTGAGCCTGCAGCCCGACACGGATCTTTTTCGTGAGCGCATTCTGCGGGAAAATAGCCTGCACCTGGGGCACGGCCGTGGCCGATACGGTGCCACCCTCCGGTCCAATGGCGTGCACTTCCTGGCGTATACGCGACACGATCGCAAAGTAGTGTGGGAAATCGTTGGTGACGATGCGCGTAATGCGGCTGGTGTGAAGATCCTCCAGCAGATTGAGCGTGTCACCCTTGAACGTCTCGTTCAGTACTTCGTGGATAGCTTCTTCGCTGTCATAGAGCGTATGTTCGCGCCACGTTTCCCCATTATCCGAGCGTAAAATGATAATCTCGCGTTCCTTATCGCGGAGCGAAGCAAAATGTGGGACCTCGAGTATGACGGGCCTGTGTAAAACAAGAAAAACGCGTCAGTCAATATTTTAAGCCTCTATTTGAGCCATCTCCGTAAGAAAATCTTACCCAAGGAACTTAGCGCCAACAGGAGCCAGCTCGAGGATACGGCTTACTAGGGCCTCCCCTTCCATCAGCGGCGGACCATTTGTGATACGATTTGGTTTCACGTACCGACAGGTGATTCTGGTTGGCTGTGCGGCAGACCGAGGCGGTACGATCACACGAACACCGCTATGGCGGCATCCTCGCATGGCACCGCCACGTGCGTCAACCAGGAACGACACCAAAAATCTGCAATATCACACGGTCGCATGGTTTGTGAAACAAGCGATAAAAGAGGAAACATTAGTTTACTAGTAATACAGAGAACGGTGGAGTGTAGTTCAAACAAATATCGAGCTTACACTCTTTACTAGTTTACTACGATGGACATGAATTGGTATGAGCACTACGTGTGAGAAGGTAATACAATATTGGAGTGGCCAATAAGCCTACCAGAAAAGACAGAACCCGCACCAAGAAAAACAGATTTTCGTAGATTTTTTGCACTTTAAGCTATTGGATAAATTATTGACAAATTTGTTTATAACATTTAAGATATAAATCTCAATATGTTGTTAGAGGATTCGATGTATTGTTAATTAAAATCTTATCTTGTACCCTTCATATCTGAAAAGTTAAAATTATTATATCAAATCGAACATGATATATTAACATCAGTTATTGTGAAAGCTTTTCCAAACAATTTCTTGCATAAAAAACAGAAAATAGAGGGAAACAGAAAACCACATCAAGGGGTTTGATTGTGTTTGTAAAGTGCTCAAATTTATAATATTTTAGAAGAATTTTGCAGCCCCCTTATTCGAGATATTAAAACTTGCGTCAATTGTTTGTATGAATTTTATGCTGGACGCTAATAAAAAAACAATAAAAAATCCGTATATTAAAATCGTAAGTGATTTTGAATTGATTTCCAAATCGAGAATGCTTATAATAGAATACTGTATTTAATAAAAATTCACACATGTGTACTGTGATTTTTTAAATGAGCTAATAAGAGTATTAATGAGGCAAAACAAAATTAAATAAATTCTTGAATTTTAATATATTTAATACTTTAAAAGTGTATTAAACTGCTTACGTTGTAGAAGAAGTAAAAGTTTTACTTTTTTTTCTTCAAAAAGTTAACCAGGAACAGGATTGGATTTAAAGACAAATAAACAAAAAATATATTCGGCATACAGTTACCGAAAATATTGCACTGTAAAAAAACTGCCAAAGCATTTAGCCCTTCAAAATCAACGAACAAAAAGTTTACTTTCGGTACGAAAAAGTATAGCACTAAACCTGGTGCCTCAAGTGTTAACTAAGTGATAATCGCAGGCTAGTCAGTTTATGACTAAAATAGTGCATGTCTTTCTAACTGGCGATGATCATGACACAAAACACAAAACAAAACGGTATTGGGCATGCAGTTACCACTGTAAATGTTGGTCAATAATACTCTACACTGAAAACAAATGCAAGTGAATTACTTAAGCATATGAAAAAATAAAACAAACCCACACGCAAATGGATTATTCTGTGTTAGTTTTAGCAAAAAAGTAGTATTAAAAAATTCAAACCAAACAGAACAAACAGAAGCAAAACAAAGTTGGTATACCTTTCCCTACACATCGGGACAAAATTTTTCCGATCACCACAATAAATGTTGGCCAATCGATCGATCGTCAACGAGAGTGCATCGTTGCTAAGCGAGCTACGGAACAAATTTTGGATTTTCAAATGGTACGATCCACCGTTGCGGGTGATGGAACCATCGTTACCGTCCGGGGATGCGGGTTCGGATTCGGGAATCGGGATATTGGTGTTTTTTGTTTATTTCGCAGTACATATATGTTGTATATGTTGTGAGTAAGAAATCAAACGAAAACAAATCATACACACAGAATCACACATTGTGAAGGAAGAACAAAGATAGGCATGAACGTGGCATACCCAGGAACAGGATGGTTTGTTGAAGGCATGTGGAAGAAAATTGATGCAGAAAGGATGATGGAATAGAGAGGAAAACAAAAGAAAATAAAATCCGGATGCATACATTTGGATGAATAAGGGAAAAGAAAAAAAAGAAAAATGGTTTTCAAAATTAATACGTATGCTTACACTATTGCAGCGGATTATTCTTAACGAAAATTCAGGAACATAGGAAATGAAAATGAAGATATCATGAGCACGACCCGTGGTGCTTTATACAAATGTAACTAAATATGAGTTTGGTTACTTTAGTGTGAGTGCTTGAGTTGCTTGAATACTACAGTAAAAATGCTTTTCAACACGAGGTTTCGACATCTTTTATCGATAATTTATGTAATGCATTCTGTAAACCAATAAGTGTGCCTTTTGATAGTAAGTTAGTTTAATGTTATTTCGCAATGACTCCAGCCACTCTAACACTTTTGCTTTGCTATCAAAACCAAACCATTAGGCTAAATTCGGTTAAATGTTAGAGTGTGTACGATATAGAATAAGCATTTATCATGAAAACAAAAACCTAATGGAGACGCCCAGTCGGGCACGTTGATAATGAAAGCGAAATTAGATAATTACGAATGCCACATGTGTTTGTTGAAAAAAAAATATAAAAATGTAATATAAGAACGAGCAAAAATGAATTATTGAGTTCGTTTAAGTGAACTCGTATGTAGCGGCTTGATTAAACAACACCACAGCACAGCCGGGCATCGGTGAGATTATTGAAAAATATTAACATGTCAGATGAGAAATCCTCGAACGCGCGCACAGGCCACAAAAAAAAAACAGAAGCATCCATAACCATACGCTACCGGATCAACGATCAACGTCAATCGATATCCAGCATCCATCGTCCAAAATGGGTACGCGATGGGTTTGAAAACAACGCCTAGCGCCAAGCGATGGAGCAATCGATGATCGTTTTTAATTTAGCATTTTTACGAGCATTTTGTTTCTATTTTTGGGGGCGAAAGATGGGAGAGTTTCGATCTGTGTGACCTGGCGTTAAAAAAGGCCGTGGCCGTAAAAAAACGGAAAGCCTGAAGTATAAGAAAGCCTCCATTCCCTTCCTGCCCCGTAAGCATGATCAGTGCAGCGACGTTTTGCTACTGTACTGTGCTGTTCAATTGCTCGATCGGAAGCAAACCCGCCATGATCGCCGTCTACTTACCCGACGTGGATCGGTTTGCGGGTGATGTTGACGTTGTCCGTCACGGTGATGTCTAGCGGGTTGGGCGTGTGGGAGCGATCCATGGCCGACACGGTATAGTTCTCCGCCCGGGAGATAATCTTCTCCAGGTACTTGTCGTCCTTTAGCGGATCGATGCTCATGTTGGTGAGGTTCGTATCGTCGAACTGCTTGTTTTCGTCGCTCGTCATGTAGTTATACTGCTGCTGGTCGGACATGATCGGATCTTCACCTGCAGAGTGGGGACAGTGGGGGAAAGAGAGTAAAGAAGTGAAGAAAAATGCGCGTTAATGTCTGAGGCTAGTACATATACAGAGAGCGGAGATGTTTGCTGATGTTCGCATGAACGATCGTTCTACGGTTATGAATTCACACTCGACTAAGCGCCTCGAGATGATGATCGTCAAGATGCACTTGACGATCCTACACGGCGAGCGGAGGGTTGTCACCTTATCACTACCGGCATGTCACATTCCATCCAATAACAACGATGACACGACCATGCTAAGAGTATGAACGCGTGAGTAACCGCAACAATCGATAAACGTCGGGATGAGGCGGTGAGATGAAGTGATGGTGGACATTGTGGTGAATCTGTTGGAATGATCTACAGCGCTCTACGTGCTCCGTAAGTCCGCTTTCAAAAACACTACACTCAACACAACACTCACTGCACAGTACCTACTGAACGATTTTAAAACGGCGTGGATGGCAAAAAAAAACCGCAAAGCAAGCGTCAAAAAACAACTACGAATTATACTGTGCCGACTACCTTAGCTTACATCCGATCGGCATCGCGGCGTTCCTCGTGCCGTGAACGATGTGCTACTACTGTGTGCGGTTATGCCACTCAAAATGCGTGATCGTCGTGAAACACACTCCCACACAGCCGAACAATCGTGCAGAAGTGCGCACAGCCGCGATACACCATTAAAAAAAATAAAAAAAAACACTACGCACACATTCGAATTCGGGACGCGCGGGTAATGTACTGAATATAGAGCAGACTTTGTGATCGACAGAAATGACACACACAGCGTACGCTATAGTTGGGAAGTGTTGGTGAGAGAGGCAAATATTGTGGTATTTTCTATTTCATCTTAACTTGAAGATGTATAAGATCTTGACGATTGTATTTCCACGCAGTTACATGAAATAGGGACCAATGTGATTCACGCAAACGTTCAGTCATGTTCTGATGACTGATGATGTTAATTCAATTTTGAGTCGACCGAATTTGAGGCAAAAATAGTTTACCCGTATTTACACGTTCGAGATCTTTTAGCGTCGCTTTGCGTATGGCCCAAAGCCATAAAGCATTACAACCGTTGAAATATTGTAAAACCAACAGAAGATCAACGGAATAGAAGCACGGGTATAGCTGTGTTTACCTTCAATGTTGATTCTTGCCACGAATAGCTCACGTTTTCTATTGTAAAATTTTTAGAACAGTGCACGGATAAATCGTTCATGAGGAATGTAATTTAAAAAAGAAATCCCACGTGGAAAAAGTAACGCCTTACACCGTTAACAAGGCCCACTACTAAGGGACGTGGTCCGTAACGATCAACATCCCGCCCCAACCGGCCAACATCTCCGCACGCAAGACGTTGTACCGGGTTCAAAGTGAAAGTTTATTTTTATAACTCCACACCCCACCACCCCCATAAAAATACCCGATAAAGATGAATGCAGAAAAGGCGGGGATTTCTCATGCGTCGGTGCATTTGACGACCCACTACACTTCCAAAAAGCCGACGAAAAGGAAGTGCCAAAATTTTGGGACCAAAAGCGGGAAAAATAACAGTCTCGAACTGACACTTCTGAATGGATGGCTGCTTCGGGTGGTAATATACAGCGGTCTCATCTTCTATTTCCGCTCATTTTTCAATCTCGCGAGAATCGTGGCAACCTTTTTCTCCACGCACACACACACACACGCGCGCACAAGTCGGTAGTGTAACGTTTGTCATGGCTCTCGAACTTTGGGTGGAACTCTTACTCAGCGGTAGCCGCAGCAGTAAACGGCAAATACTTCTTCCGGTAAGTTACTCGGAGGCGTACAGCCGTTCGGCGCTGGGAAGGTAGGAATGCTGGTGGCGACTTCGTTCTCAGCGCTAGGTTCCATGTTAAATGCGTTTGCATCGACGGCTTTACGGCCGCACAGTGGTAACGACTGTTTATTTATAGCGAACGAAACGGAGTCGTCCGTAAGCGCGGGATACACCGAGGTTTCCACTCTCGGATTCATGGAAAGAAGCAAAGAAGCCCACCCGACCGGTCACAAACTGCATTCCAACAAATTATGAACGACGATGCAGTCACGCCAAAGTCCAACGCATTTCCTCATTTACGCAACGGGTCGTGTTCGTGTCGAAGTGACAAAAATGATTATCCAAAAGTCTACCACATTCGGAATGCAATGCCGGTGCCGGTGGAGGGCCATGCCGGCCAGGCTGTGATAAATTACACATGTGTCCTAGATTGAAGCTCAAGTGTTCTAACTCGCTACTGGCGGGATGTTCTACTGACCGGCTGAACGGCAATCGGGCGAACGAGCGAGCAAACTGTGGGACATCTTTCAATCGTGTTTAATTTGTTTGGAGCGAGGAGGCGGTGCTGACATCGTTACGATGCGGTTTGATCGTAAAGGTGTGGTTTCGGCGCAGTTGAGGATCTATGACGTTTTAGCGTTTTCAAATTTTAATTTAAAATAATCCGTATTTTTGTTCAGTTTGCTGCCTTTGCTCCGAGCTCCTTAATTGCCTTACAGATGCCAATTGTGTGTCATTTTTGCGCACGTTGATAACAAGCAGATGTCTCTGGAGCACCACTTGACGAATTTACGCAATGGTCTCCAACGGGCACCACTTGCACAATCGTCTAGAAAATCAGTCGGCAGAAGCCACTTACGCTATCACACTCTCGGTCTGGTGGGATTCAGTGGAAACAAAACATCACGAATAGCAAGTAAAAAACTGTTTGGTCAAATGCTTCAACTCGAAACACGGAACAACGCACTCATACACACACAAATTCAAACACACTGCAAACTTCCTTATGTAGGCCGTGGCCACTGCGGATCCGGAGGGAAATGAATTGATTGGACCCCGGCGTTCCGACCCGCGTTCACTTTCCCACTCCACGCGAACGACTCACATTGTCACACAATGGCGAATCCCACCCCCCTATTCCGTCCGGTCAGGTCGGTGTTTTCGTTTCTCCATCAGTTTTTGCGTGAAACAATCAAACCGGCAAATGAACAATAATTAATGGCATGTGTTTTTTTGTTGTTGTTGCTTGCCTTCCTATTGCCGGCTACTAAACACGCGCGACCACGTGAACAAACACAAAAACAGACACGGGGGTGGAAAATTGTACTCCGTCGAGAATCCAATGCAAACTAGTTCGCTCCCATCCTGGTGAGGTAAGAGTACCTGAGGGTAAGAGTGTGCCGTCGATTCTGTCCGGAACATCCGCCGCACGGGTTGCGAAATTTAGGACCAAAAGGGTCAACTGGTCCGAGCGTACCACGGGGATGTACTGTATACGTTTAGGAGCTAACGTGATACACGCGACGTGACACGAACTAACGAAGAGAACGTTTGAACAGGGTGACGGTGTGTGCTACCGGACCATCAGTGCGCCAAAATCACCACGGCACTCACGACACTACCACACGTCCCGTCTGGCTGTGGAGAGCGGCCTAGTCGGCCAACACCTTACTGAGATCGAACACCGCGCGCCTACGACGCTGTACTAAAACTGTTCTAATAAACTTCGCGTTCGCAGCGTGAGCGCACTAACTAGAGCTAGTGTGTGAGTGGTTTAGAGAGCACGCGAAGATTTATGAAGGGGGTGGTGATGTCGAGAAATGCTGCAGTGGGTAGATACACAAAATGCAGTGAAACGATAGGCTACCGTGTACGGGGCGGCACGTATTGTTTGTGTGATTGAATGAATGAGTACGATTGAACGTACGGCGCTTTAACACTAACGGTCAAATGTGGTGTCCATTAGACATTCACAACTTTTAGCTTAGATTGTTCGAAAGCGATTAAAACTATCGACACGCGATTTTCAAAATGTCAATTGGTTTTCTTTTTTTTTCGAATAAAATATGTTACACATAATATGCTAATATGACGTAGGCTATTTGTGAACTGATTCGGATAACATTTTGAGCTTTTGTGCGATAACTTTATCCTGAGTTGTGTACATCAGTAGAATGTAGTAGATTCATTCAGTTAAAAATGCTATGCATTCCATGCTATGTGTCAGCTCACAAATTAATTTAGATTTTCGAAGTTTTCGCCCCATAGGGCCGTTAGTGTTAAAATATTCCAAACACAGCCTGTTGTCCAGTGGGAGAACGAGTACGAGGATGATATGCACCGATGGAAGAAAACGCGCAAATATGGGACGGCTATATATGCAATAAAAAAAACGGAACTAGAAGTAGGAGTCTAGGCGCATAAAAAAGGGAGCGATTTGGTGAACTGCGGAGCTCGAGTGGAGGAGCATATGTTTATGTGTGATTATGTATGCAGTTTGATTAGAGACCGCAGGTGAAGTGTAGATGTGTTGGTGTTGTTGTATAGTGCGGTTGTATACGTGTATGTATTGTGGCTGACTAGTTCACGGCAAACTTACGTGTGTAACGCATTTGCGATTGATAGTACTTGATTGCGCCACTACCGCCGTACAATTGCTGCGCTTGCATTTGGGCTTTTACAGCGTTCGGTGGTGGTGGCGTGTCTCCTTCGGGCCCTCCAGGGATACAAGGCGCAGAACGAGTGGACCAGTTAGAGGAGAAGGAAGGAAAAGTGGCGGAGTTGCGAGGTTATGCGGAACAAGTTGTTTATTTTTGAAACCCAGTGGCATGGGGAGCGTGAGCGATGGACGTTCACCCAAACGGAATCGCAATACACACGTGTAGGGTAGGGTTCAATAGCCGATTTCGGTGCATTTCAACGCCAGAAAGGATTCGATGAGAAATTTTCATTGAATAGTTCGGTGTGCCCAGCGTTTTTGTATCGGTGTGTTATTTAAATTAATTTATGTACAGGATGTGGTCATAGAACAGTTTGTGGGATAAAAGAGAAAGGGGAAAGGAATGGTGAAAGAGATAGAAAGAAAATAGTAGTTAGAGTCATTGAAAAAGGGAATTATTGGAATGTTATAAAAAGAAATAAAAAGCAATTGCGTTCAAAACAAGACAGAAAAATTTACCCAACAAATATCAAAAAGGAAAATAGCTTGACAATCCCGAAATAATGATTTATGAGCATCAAATAACAGCAACAGAAATAACAGCAAAATAGATAAATGCGTAATTGGAGGAATGATGGTAACAAAAGTTTTTTATACCCACATATATAAATTGATGCATTATTGCAACTGTTACATCTTAAATTTGCAAACTTTCAGAGCCCAAACCCGAGAGCAAAGGAGCACAAAAATTTCAACTCACACAAGAAGCATTTGACGGAATGAGTAACAAGCGCAACAGAACACGCTTAGGCACCACACTTTTCCACGCGATAACGAAACGCGTACACGCCGACACGGGCGTAATATTTACAAGCAATGCTAAAAGTAAACCATTTTCCACTCCATCGGAACATTGTAACATGTCCCGCCGGTTTTAATCAACTTACCTTCATCTTCCGAGTCCGACAGGAACGTCTCGTGAATCGTTTCCGGTCCAACGATTTTAAACTTCTCATCCACCGTTTGCGTGACGCTCGTCTCGGTGACAACTTTCAGCGTTTCCACGACCGTTATGTAGCCAAGCTTGTCCGCGATCGAGAGCGCTGTCTGACCACCGTTCGTGATTGCCTCCGGGTTCGCTTTGTTCTTCAGCAAAATGTTGATAATGAGCGTGTGTCCCTGTTGAGCGGCCTGGTGCAATGGCGTGTGGCCGATGTTCGTCTTCATCTCGATGTTGGCGTCGTTCTCGATCAGATATTTCACCATGCCGGATTGCCCGAAATGGGCGGCCACGTGCAGCGGTGTGAAGCCGGTTTTCGTCACCGGGTCGATGCGTGCCTTGTGCTCGAGCAGCGTTTCAGCGATACCAACATGATCCTCCTGGGCGCACAGATGCAATGGTGTAAGCCCGTTCTTCGCGGCATGGTTCGGATTGGCCCCGTTGTCCAGGAGCACACGGGCCATGTCACCGTGACCCTCCTGGGCGGAAAGGTGCAGCGGTGTGAAACCAGTTTTACTTTCCGCGTTCGCGTCCGCCTTGTACTCGAGCAGTGTTGTCGCGATGTTTAGTTGATTCTTCTTCGAGGCGATGTGCAGCGGCGTGTGACCATTCTTGGCCGGCGAGTACGGTGAAGCACCTTTCTCGAGTAGCAGCAGTGCCACCTTCTGGTGGTCGTAATGACTAGCAACGTGCAGCGGCGTCACACCATTCTTGCCTTGCACGTCCACCTGAGCACCACGTTCCAGTAGCAGCTCGGCGCACTTCAGATTGCCGTACTTGGCGGCGAGGTGTAACGGCGTGAAGCCCTTCTTGGTGACCGCTTCGACGTTCGCTTCGTTGTCCAGTAGCAGTGAGGCTACCTCATCCTGCCCTTCTTTCGCTGCGATGTGCAATGGTGTGTAGTTATCCTTCGTGACGGCATCAATCTTAGCACCGTGCTGCAGCAATAGCATCACAATCTCCATGTTACCGATCCTGAGAGAAACCATTCGGAAAAATACAGTTTTAGTAATCCTCATAATGCTCAAAACGGGGCAACGTCACCAACTCTTACCTCGATGCAACATGTAATGGCGTCTGATCTTCCCGTGCTTGCGCATTTACGTACGCACCGTTCCGTAACAGAATGCGTATGATGTCCGTCTGCTTCGCGCGAGCTGCCAGATGAAGTGGCGTCTCTCCGCGCACTGTCGGAATGTCCGGACTGGCGTCATGCTGCAGCAGATAGATGACAATGTTCATGCATCCCATGAAGCTGGCCACATGCAACGGTGTCAGTCCGCTCTCCGTCGTCGCCCCGATCGTAGCACCATGATTCAGCAGCAGCTCCACCACCTTGATACGGTTCTTCTTGCAGGCGATGTGTAGCGGGGTGAATCCGTTCAACGCACGAGCATTCGGATCGGCATTACGGTCGAGTAGCAGCTTCGCCACCTTCACGTGACCACAGTGGGCGGCGACGTGCAGCGCCGTCAGGTAGTCGATCGTAATGTCGTCAACGGGCGATTTATTCATCAGCAAAATACGCGCCGCACTGACATGTTCGCCCTGCGCCGCCATATGCAGCGGTGCGAGCCCATTTTTGGTTTTGGAAATGATCTCCGCACCGTGTTCCAGCAGCACCTCGATCACCTGATCGTGACCGGACCGAGCGGCACAGTGCAGCGGTGTTAGACCGTCCCGTGTGATGCTGTCGATCCGGCCATGGTTTGCGATCAGCAGCTTGACCATGTTCAGCTTGCCCCACTTGCACGCCACGTGCAACGGTGTGATGTTGTGTTTCGCGGTAAAGTTAACGTCCGCACCTTTCTCGATCAGGAGCTGGGCGACGTTCACGTTGCCATAGTGGGCGGCAATGTGCAGTGGGGTGAAGCCACTCTTGGACGACACGTCCGGGTTGTGTTCGTTCTGAAAGAAAATTATAGAAACGAGGATAAGTATGCTAATATTCGTATGTATCAGTAGCTAGCTTTTTTTTATAAAGTGCCTAAAATTAATATTCAATAAAGGAGATCTATTTGGAGAGGAAATTTTTCAGAAGTTCTCTGATTTCTATCAATTGATGGAAAATTATTGAAAATTAGAAAACTTCTGATAAATTTCTCTTTTGATTTTTATTTCAACATAACTAGTTTTTGTAGTTGCATTTTACAGGACATCAAAAATGTGCATATTAGGTTAATATTATCTTAAAGGCTCGAAAAATGACAGCATTGTCTATAAGATAACATAAAATCTAAAAAAGTAATAATTATTTGTACATGTTGGCTTCAAACCAAGGACAAAATATTGTTATCATAATTTTGTGCGTATATTGAAAACATTTACAAAGATTGAATCCTTTGCAAAAACTAGAATGAAAAATGTATAGACGAACTACGGAAGAATGTATTTTTAATACTATTATTTTGCTTTTGTATTCATACAGTTTCATAGTTTTTTGTGTTCTGAAAAGGACACAGAAATTTTTATTGTTTTTATTTGTTGCGTAAAGTTGATAAAAGTAGATAAATTTAAATAATAACTGCCAAGAACTTCAACGTACTTAAGAAAGCTTTCAACATAACTTTTGGATAATGCAGTTTTAAGATTGAAAGTGTGTAATGCCAAACGTGGCTAACTAATACCAATAATATAAAAACATCTAAATGTGTTATCTCGTTTATGATGGTGAATGCAAGTCCTGCACTTGTGTACACTAGTCATCTAGAGACACTCATCAAGTGTATTATTATA
>JXWZ01012665.1:0-10676 GCA_000956215.1 Anopheles farauti No. 4
CGCCAGGGGACTGATGGATCCGACGAAAACTGTTTCCAACCTCATGTCATCTGGTTCGGAGATTTTTCATTTGTAGTTTCGCTCGCTGCCCTCAAGGGCGCCACATACTAGCGGCGGACTTTTACCCGTTCTAATGTCGCCCTGGGTAATGTTTTTGTGCGCACATTCGTTCTTTTGGCTCATTATGTGTCTGGTCTGGTTTGGTCTTGTCTGTCTGGGCACGGCATTCCCACCGGTCCCAGCATCCAACATCTTAATGTTCACATCTGGAGGCAACGATCGTCATTATCATCAGCATGCGGCGAATGGGGTCCCCGTAGGGGATCCCTTTTTAATTTTTTCTCTGCATGTTTCTGTGTGTGTGTGTGTGAGAAATTTATACCCATTCGCATCTACCCAAGGGGTGCAAGGAAGGTCGATCAAAAGCGAAACAAATTAAAGCGAACAATATAATGCAACAAAAAAATATAAAATCTCGTTCATCATTAAGAATCGCCGAGAGTGAGTGTAACGGAGAGGAGATAGTGGACGTGTGGAGATAGTGAAAAAGGAAAAAAAACAATTTCATCTCATCCGAAAGGGAGACAGCCGAAAGCGAAATCCAAAGACAGAGAGGGAACCGATCTTGGATGCTGCCTCTAGCTCATCACGCCTGGCGTGTGATGTGACGGATCTGACGTGCCTACCGTGTCGCGATTTCCTTGAACCGATGTGTCATTGAACTTGAACCCCGGTAGGAGAGTTAGAGACTCGATATGTGTTGCGTTGACACATTCGTCACAAGCGATTATGAAGATGACGATGATGATGGGTGGTGAAAATTTAGAAAGTAACCAACAAAGAGCCTTCCTGTGATTCATGCAAACGACCAGTAATCCGTCTGGGTGCAAATTTGCCACCACTCCGACGGTTGACGTTTGGTCTCGTTTACGTTGATCTGTTGAATCATAGCTGTTTCGAATTAGGACGGGATGTGAGATATGATGCTCGCCTGGGAAATCCTTTGAGTAAGTTTATATTTTTATTTTTGTTTCGGCCTGTGACATCTGAGAGTGGATTTGTTGCAATCTGTCAATTTTGACGATTAGTTGATTGATTAGCGAAACTTTCCCAAAGATGGCGCTGTGATCGCATAGATATCGTTGGTTGATCTAAATTATTCAATTTATTTTCATTCGAGGTATAATTACGGATCACTTGATATAACAAACTGGCTCTTAATTAATCCCTTTCGCTCAACAATTCCTTTTCGTTCGTGCCAGCACTACCTGCTAACTCGTCTTTATCCGTAGCCATAAAACACAATAAACTTTTCATGCGCCACAATAATTAGCATCCGGGAGACGGTGTGCTGCGGGCATTATACATCCCAATTTAACACATTGTCTTGTGGTGTGCCTCATTACCCTGCCTTCTCGGAATGGGGAGGCAAAAAAAAACATCCCAAAAACCCATCACCGTTGTGCGGAAATTTATTTGGAACGTATCAGCAACACGCAGCCACTCGCGAGCTATTCAGCGCTCGTGACTCTGACACATTTACCGACCAGGACGTGGTTTGCGCTTTTCTTTCGTTTTCGGTGACGAACACAGCGGTTTATGTTTCCCATGAAAGCAAGATGCTATCCTAAAAAAAAAAAAGAGGGAAACCACCTTCAATACGGCTGTGCTGCACGCAAATGCAAGTGCGGTGGAGCTTTATTTCGCTTGACGGTTGAACTACGAACCTGAAACAAGCGTACATATCTCCGAAATAGCTGATGCTAAACAATGTTGAAAACCAAATCACCCGAATCGTTAGCGATGGGGAGTTTCCCTCCGGCGGCTGTCATCTTTTTTGTCGGTCGCGACGCGGATACACAGGCACACTTACGGTGGTGGTTTAATTTTCGCACTCCCAACCGAACCCGGCGGCGGCGGCGGCGGCTGCGGTGCATCTGGTGAGAACTGCAAACTGCTGCGCGTCTCATGGGCGTCTTGTGTCGGAAGCCGGCGAAGTATGTGCTGTAATGTCGCAGTAATTGCATAGTGCTTTGCTGCGTCAAGTTTGCCGCTAGAAGTTGACACAAGACGCGGTTTCGGGAGGAAAACGTTTCTTCGTGGCTGACATGATCGGTACCGGCGAGGCTGATGGTGGACAATTGTGGGAACTGCCTTACGGGATTTGGTGTAACTGGGAGTTTTCTGAATATGCAATTAATTTGACGATTTGGACGATGCACGGCGTATTTGAATGTATGTCAAGCGTTGAGACGACTAGAAAGTTACTAGAATCTTACAAAAGATGGCGCTGTTTGTGATTTTTTGTGCGGAAATGTCTAATCTGACAGATGCTAACTTTAAAGTACTGTTTTTAAAACTATATTCATTATTTGTAGGACACGATTTTTGGTGAAAACAGGCGTTTAATATAGTTTTAAAGAAAATTTCCATATCAATATGGTTGAATAAAAACTGTTGTGAATTTTTTTAACAATTATCGAGTGTTGAACGTATTGATATTTGACAAGAGAAAATATTCCTCTAAAATGAAGGCGTGACTTAAACGTATGGGGAAGTACTTTTGTAGAAGTTTGAAATGGAGTTTGTCTTGAGAACAAATAAAAAAACAGCGAGGTTTAACTGGATCGACTCTTCACGACTTCCTCCTATCACATTTCCACCGCGGCCCAAAAGTAATCTAATTCACCGCACGCACGATTGTTTAGCATGCAATCAGTGAAGGTTAATTGTAACATAATACTCGCGCGCGCTCGAGTCGTTTCTAGTCCTGAGTCTAGGATTAGCAAACCAAATTTACAGCGCAAAATGCACTCTGACCAGTGCCTACCGCGGAACGGCCGCAGCAATGGCACGTAGCGAAATTATTCAAAAGTCAATAGGTTTACCACCGTACCGAGCTGTACCTCAGCGGGTCATCGATTATGATAAAATTTTCCAAAAACCCCACATCCACCGGGAGCGATTTTCTTGTGGTCGAGCGGCAAGTGGAGCTGCTACGACCGGCCTTTCGTATCGTGCAGAGCCGGAATAGGTGATGATGTGCCGAAGGGTTACGGTAGACCACAAAGTGCTCAAAGTGTGGCCCTCTTCCCTAACGCTTATGATTTATGCATTCCGCCAAATCGATTCTTTCAATCAATTTTCCTGTCTACTGAATTCGCATCCCCGGACTGTCCGGTAGGAGGAGAAAGCACATCGCACCCGGGACGAGGGAAATAGTATGTGACTTCAGCGCCTACGGAAGCGGTGAAGGTTCAAGCGCCATGACAAGAAGTGCACGCCTTGACTCATTAGAATTCGCGTCGTACGCGGTCGCCGGTCCTAGGATGGGAATATTTGTGCGAAAACACTATACCCCCTCTGTACGAGCGGTTGGCAACAAAAAAGATCCGATCGTGCCATCGTTCCACCTTCTAGCGTGGCTGAGCAAAACAAACAGGATTAGTTTGCTTGTATTTATTTATGTTAATCCTTCTTTCTATCTTGTTGCTGTGCTTTTGTGCATCCTTAACGATTTCTGTCCGGGGAGAAGTGAAGCCCGACCGTCGTTATAGTGGTGTAATACGTATGGCGCATTTGACGCTTTCTGTGTTGATTCCGGATCGTTTGCCGAGTGAAGTTTGCTATGCCAATACAGTATGCTGCTGCGGAAGAGAACGAAACGAAAGGCCACGATTTTTGCACCGTATTGTGAATGTGTTTCGATCTTCTCCGCACCTGAAGGCCGACTGTGATTGACGTCTGCTTGCGTTTGGTGTGAGATACACCTTGGCCAAGTTGGTAAAGTTACTCAAGTAGCAGCAGTTGGAATTCGCTTCTCACCCGCCCGTTAGCGTAGCGTTGCAACAACGCAAGCAGCTCGTTATAACGCAAGCAAACGCCGCTCGGAACGTTATTTCTTATTTATGCAGGCGCGATACAGTGCGATTGATCAAATTTCCAGCCCTCGAGGCCTGGTTGGGGGTTGGAGCACTCGCCACAAATCAATTCCTAGCGTGTGTAAAATATTGGTTCTTTCTCCTCTCGCGGGGTACGTACGGGTTTTGCGACTGACAACAACTTTGACTTTTCGATTAACCTTTCACTCGGACTCTAGACGTTTCTCCGGCTGTGTAGCATTAACAATAACTCTCTCTCACACACACACCCACACACACTCTCTCTATGTAGAACGCGGGGTTGTAATTGGTTGGTATCTGTTTTGTACACTATAACTCTTCTTACCTCCTATAATACTGAAAATGTTGAATTGGACTTTAAGGAATGGTTCGTTAAGTCATCATGTCTTGTGTGTTTGCAGGTTAACGTACTGAACGGTTGTAGTTCATGATGTGTTCCACCGGACGACTACCAGACAGGGAACCTGACACATGACCTTGCTGACGCTCACTTGCACTCCAGTAAAAAAAAAGAAACTCCCTACGAAGAAACGACACTTTGACACGAAAAAGTCGCTAGTCTTCTTTTGCGGTTCGGGACAGATCAAGAATTGTCTTGGTTGTGTTCTTTACTGCGTGTTGTTACGTGTGTTTGTTGTGTCTGGCTGCAACTAGACAGGGAGTACTATGACCCACAGACTAGCTTTCACCAAGTGCGTTGGAGTGTGTTAGTTGTAGGTTAGTATCTAGGCGCACCGATCATCCAACAAACGCACGCGTTGGGGATTTTCGAGGCACGGCTAAGCCTTCAACATCCGGAGAGAGCACCAGTCGCCTCAAAATGCTCGAAGAGGAGCTCGAGATCGCGCTGAAGGTGATCGTGGTCGGTAACGGGGGCGTCGGCAAAACCTCCATGGTGCAGCGGTACTGCAAGGGCATCTACACCAAGGACTACAAAAAGACGATCGGGGTCGACTTCCTCGAGCGGCAGATCGAAATCGATGGCGAAGACATCCGGATCATGCTGTGGGACACGGCGGGCCAGGAAGAGTTTGACGCGATCACGAAGGCGTACTATCGGGGGGCGCAAGCGTGCGTCCTCACGTTCAGCACGACCGACCGGGCGTCGTTCGAGGCGATCCGCGAGTGGAAGCGCAAGGTGGAGAACGAGTGCAGCGAGATCCCGACCGTGCTAGTCCAGAACAAGATCGACCTGATGGATCAGGCGGTGGTGTCGTTCGAGGAGGCGGAAGCGCTGGCGCACGCGCTCGGCTGCCGGTTGATCCGCACCTCCGTGAAGGAGGACGTGAACGTGGCGACGGTGTTCCGCTACCTGGCGACCAAGTGCCACCAGATGATGAAGCAGCAGTACAGCCAGTCGGCCCCGATCAGCCAGCCGACGATCAGTGCCTTTAGTCCGACGTTTCAGTCGAAAGCCGCCAGCAACACGATCACCCTGACGAGGCCATTGGTGAAGCGCAAACCGCTCCAGAAGCGCTGCGGGATCTTCTAGCGGGTGGGACTAGTTGTAGGGAGTTGCAGGGAGTTGTACGTTATTGTTTTTTTTTCTATAGTATTAGAGAATAACTCTTGTTGACTTTTAGGGAAGTAATCAGGGTAAGCAGCATGCAGTACCTCGAGTCCCGGTACGCCGGCCACTAACACTTACAATACTCACACTGGAAGACTATTTTACCGACAGTGCCTCAGACGGTTTCGTGTCGTAGTGACCGTAGTAGCTTAAATCTTTCCCTCGGACCGAATGTTCTGAGCTTCCGAAACATTCCGCTCGTGTGGGACAAGTTATAATTGACCCAGGCAACTCACGGAACTCCCCACGTCTCCAAGATTAGGTTTATCTTCTCACCGGTCCGGTGTGAATGTATAATTAACGAACGAAGCCATTCCCATGATTGCGCGTTTCGCGACGCGAAAGATGAGTCAGCCGAAAGCGGGTCGTAGATAATCTTCCAAAAATTAGCGGTCTCGTGAGATAACGGTCACCAACCGGCATACCAGCCGGGAAGGCTATTTGTGGGAGGCCAAGCAACCTGCCCAATGCACGAGACAATACGCGAACTGGTGACAAACTTCATGGGAGTGTAGAAGTGAAGTGAACGATGTTCTTCCTCACGGTATCGCATCACGACGGCTTTTCGCACAAGCAGCAGAAGAAGAAAGCGGATCAAGATTGATAGGCTCCGAAAATTCCGCGGCAGGTAATTAGAGGCCGCTTTGAACCGACGGTCGCAAAACAATACTCATGGTTAGCCGTTTGTGTATAGGTAGAGACTGAGGCATGGGTTCTTCAGTTTTGCGGAACGAAATGGCGATTGCTGTTTAGTGAGTGTTTAGACCTGCAAGATATGGCATTAATTGCTGTTGGATCGCTCTCACAGCGAATAATGGGAGACGAAGTCAATCACTGCTCAAACGAAACGGCTAACTCTTAGCATGGGATGAAAGAGAGAAAGAGAAAGAGAAAGAGAGTGAACAACAGAAAAGAAAAAGCTCTAGAAGTAACGTAACCAATAGCTAGGGAATTATTATTATAGAGTAAGTCAGCCTGTGGAATGAAACGAAATAATAATGAAACGTATCACCAACGTAACACAAACGTCAAATCTTGCGTTCGAGTTCCTAACCTCAAAGAGGCTAGCAGTGCAATCGAAAATGAAAGAAATTAATAAAATGGCTGAAGGAGGAAAGAAATTGATATAAAAATGCTAATGAATGAAAACTCGTATAGTGCATGAAAAAGAACGTAACAATCCACATAGAACGAAGATAACTTAAAAGGTAATGCAACATACACAAAACGTGAAGAATACCAAACGCACCGAACACAGTCTTGGAAAGAAACATTTAAAAATCGAAAATGAAACGGGCAGCACGAAGAAAGCGAGATCACACATTACCTGCACGTAAATGAATAAAATTATCGAAGTTTAATGAGCCGCGAGAATGGGGAAACCGATAAAAAGTGAGAAAAGAAAAGAAAACCACTCCGGCGAGCAACGCGCAGCTTCAGCTTCAGCGTCCCCGTGCAAAGTGGAGAGTGATTTTTAATTGTGATCTCGTTATCACAATCGCCGTTTTCCGGCCCACGGGTCATTTACTTGTTTCGTGCGTTTGTAATCGGATGTGGGGTTCACACCTAATTTCGTTGCCGCTTGGGTTGCACTTTTGACGGGACCATTGTTTGGTGTTGTTTTTCGCTTCGTTCGTTTTCCCTTGGGTGATTCATTCTACTGTTTTGTTGTACTAAAAGTTTTTTTTTTATGGTTAAAGCAATAGTTTCTCATATTTGTTCCACGCCGTTCTTTGATTTCTTATTGTTTTGATATTTATTATACAAGTTTGGAAATTGCTTTCCCTTTTTTTATTCATCCATATTTTTGTTGTATTGTCATGTTTGATTTCAATTAGGTTCACACAAACATGTATCCTATCTACGCGACCTACCCTTAAACCTAATAAGATGATACAATCTTCCCATTTTAACCGATCGGGGCACAGGTGTGGAACATTTGCTTCCATTTCGCCCACCCTGCCACACCTTTCACTTACTTCGATT
This sequence comes from Anopheles farauti No. 4, assembly GCA_000956215.1. Taxonomy (NCBI): domain Eukaryota; kingdom Metazoa; phylum Arthropoda; class Insecta; order Diptera; family Culicidae; genus Anopheles; species Anopheles farauti No. 4. Next base: position 7,459 of record JXWZ01012665.1, read on the forward strand.
CGTGTTTCTTTCTTGATCGCCGACGGAAAAATACGCATCATTACATGCAAACCGACCAGCCCACTTTCTCCACGTGCGAATACGGGCGCCTTTTCCCTGTACGCCCGCAGAATCGAAGCGAATTGGAAAAGGTGCTCGAAACGGAGAGCCGTTTGAAGTTTTCCCTTTTACTTGAAATCTACCTCGCCTGCTCTGCTCATCTGATAGGCAAATTCATTTCCCAAAGCGGGCATGTATCGGGAAAAATGTGCCGCCCCCGTTGTGTCGATGGTATTTTGCTGCTATGGTGCAGTTTTCCCATCGAACACCGCACGCTGGAGCCGTTGGAGAATTTACGCGCGTGCAAAACTATCGATGGGGACCGACCGTGTCGTCGTGGTGTGTAAGGTTTGGGAATTTGCAAGTTTCGCCCTTTCGCCCCGTGCGGTTGGAATCAATAGAAACACGCGAACGAGCACAAAGAGGCAACTCGAAAACAGCGATGAAAGTGAGAAAATGATTTTGGGAAGCTGGAGGAGACTTTCCACACCGCAGAAGCTTATTACTGAGGCCTCGGATGGTTTGGATCATCATCACCACCACCATCATCATCATCATCATCATCATTATCATCGAAGGCGAAGGTTGAAACAACCGAAACGGATATCCGTCCCCGTCACGTAGTGAAAATGGAATGTTTCTTTCATCCGCTGACGATTGTTTTGTTGTGTTTTTCCTCCCTGCATTGCACTCGCTCCCATGTCTTACGCCACTGCCAGAACGAATTGGGAGCAAATGAGTTTCGGAAGGGACTGGGGTAGAGGATGGGGGAGAGTGGGTGAAGATTCAATCTGCACCAATTGTCTGGATGTTTCGATCCCCCTGGGAACAGTCGTCAGGGGTTTGGGATGAAGTGTGTTGAAGGCCGAGCGCAGGCTGGGCTGCGAATTGGTTTGATTTTCCACTGATTGAATGTTGAACCCCGATGGGAAACGGTGAGTTCTTCGTGTGCTACCTTCGGCTCGCGCGGACGTCCATCATAAGCACGGTTCAGTCCTCGACGGTGGTCTTTCCGATCGCTTTGATGCGAGATGAGACGTCAACTTTGGGATTGTGGGCCTGGAGACCGAGCAATGAAAGTTTCATTGTAACGCTTTGTTGCCGTCTGTTTGACTCGTAAAAGCTTCTTTTCACGGATTGATGCGCCGGCATCAGGTGTAAGCAGTAGGTTGGCGTGTAAGTTTCGGCATGGTTCACTCCAATAAGTTGCTTTTGAAAAAAAAAAACAAAAACAAAAATTTTGTGTTTGACTTTTACTTAACAATCGATTATTTAAAAATAAAAAATATGTACAAAACATACTTTTCATGTTGATCCTTTTCCGCTTTCTTATGCAATGTAACTATGACAAAAAAATCAAAATATATTTTTCGCGTATTTTGCAATACGTTACAATCTAATTTCCAGATATTAAGTATTTTATTTAAGAAAAATAATAACTTACTACATACAATAGCTGTCATGAAAATTTGGTTAAAATCGTACATCAAACTTCTTTAGGTGCCAGTTACTGTAAAAGAAAAATTCCTTCCTTTTTCATACTTAAGGAGAAAATTTAGATACCATATTTCTTTCATAACAAAATTTTGTACTTGTACACAAAAGAAATAAGACAAAAAAACGGATAATGATATAAGTGATGCTTAAAAAGAATTGATCTTATTGTTAGACCATTAAAATCTTCACTATATCTCGAGTATATTGGTTCGTAAATAAATGTAAGCATTAATTTTTTAATTTTCAAAACTAACCCCACTTTTTTGTCACACCCACACAGGTGCGACATGTGTTTCCACGAACGTGAAGGTGGCGTGAGCATTTAATTTCATCCTCTACCGTACACTGAAGTACAGGGCGGACCAGCATCTAATAACGTTTCGAGTGTGCAAATGCTCTCGTTTTCGGAAACGCAATTGGAAACCGATATTGATTTCAAATTTTGCGTTTTTTTGTTACGTTGCATTTTCAGCACCGAACGGAGACGCAAAAGTGATTTAAATCGGCACGTTTTGTTGTTGGTGTTGGTGGTGTTTTCTTCTTCTTTAAATCGTTTTGTTTCACCTTCCACACCGTAATGCTGGCACATAATTTAATCGCCGTGCCGTTGTGTGTTTGTTTCTGCTCACGTGTAACAAACATACGTTCGATTGTTAGTGGCGAACGCACAATTAACATTTCCATCATGAAACAGCGTTGTAATAGGAGCCCCAATGAAACGAAGAAAACAGTTTTGCGATCCTTTTGTTGCTAAATGCTTTAAAAAAAGGATTTGCCACAAAAAAGTGGCAACAATTGCACAATTGTAAAATTTGTAAAGTTTGGCATTTATGTTTTTCTTCTTGCTCGGACTTCGTTTCGGTCTATGGGTGAACATGCAAATAGTGGTTCCCATTCCCACTGGGCTCGCTTTGTTTCCTCGCCATGTGGTTTGCTTTTGTCCGCAAGGCACATTTCGTATGCCGACGTTCTGCTTTCCTTGTGCAATTATCTTTAATCCATATCATTACCAAGTGAAACTGTTAGTGGGGTGTGTATAATTTACCTCAAAAGGGACGTCTGGTTGTTCTAACGCTCTTTAGCGTACATTCGAGGGCGCCATACTTTTCAAGAGGCAACACATGTTCACGGCTCCACTATCCATACGGTGGGGGAAAAGAATTCGGTTTGGATTCAATTATGAACCGGTTCTTGATTTTCTTCCCGGGAGCTTTTTGTCATAAAAGTTTGGAACGAGCGCGAGTGATCGGAAGTCACGAAGTCGCGAAGATGCAAAGTAGCAGCCACAAGCCATGTGTGTGTATGTGCGTTTAAATAGTGGAAGACCAAGGTAGCAAGGTTGTTTCTACCCCCGGTTTCCACTTTACACACACTGCTCGAAGTAGCCACAGCACTACCAGCCTACACGCTCCTTGAGCAAAACATCATAATAAAAAAACACGAGGCCAGCACGACGAGTACGCAAGAAGGTTCTCGTTTAAATTGGTCTGAAAATTTCATTTACTCGATGCCTTTCCGATGGGGCATAAGGTTGTGGTGGCCGAGGAGGTGGAAAGGTAATGTTTTTCTCACCAGTTCCACACGGCACGCAATGTTGTTTTTTTTGCGAGGAAAGGTTACTGTGATGTGGACGGGGAGGAAGAAAAAACGTTTTCAATTGCCCTTCGATTGGCGTTTGCGAC